>JAQBSW010001565.1:0-129432 GCA_029291075.1 Eudiplozoon nipponicum
AATCAACCATATGTAATTTCGCGAGTTATATAGATCTTATTTTAATCTTCTCTCTAATCAGTTCAAATTTACGTTTGTTTTGTTTATTAATCGATATTTTTATTAATTGTAAACAAATCTCATGCTTAAGATTATTGCCTACCATATCCAAAACTAATGAAAGTTTAAACCTAAAACATTTCTGTATAACATTAAATTTTAAACATTTATTAAGGTACGAGGTATTTTTCACTTGCCTAACAATCTGCATTTTGTTCCTTTTGTACTGATTCATAAGTGTGATGACCGCGGCATCATATTTGTTACTCAAGTATTTCTTGAAATTTTATTGTGAAATAACCTTACCCGATTTTGCTCAGACAGCCAAAATACTTCATTATCATGCACGGTGCAACACCTACATCAGTAAGCATAGACAGGTAGTAATTGTTTATCGAAGCGCCTGTTCCAGGGAACAGACAGCCTTCTAAATACGTCTCAGGCTTTATCTGCCTACAATCTCAACTAAACAATAGATTAATTTTCATAACAAGTAACTGATGATTTTTTAACATTAATTTTCCGTTATTCTACATATCAAATTTTTAACGTGACGCGTAACACTTGCGCCCTATGTCCCGCAACGTGACCTCCATGAATCCACATGATTCTTTTTTTCTCACACCCACGTTTCCCACGTGGTATTACCGGCTGATCTTAGCTAACAAATATGTGGAATTTTTGAACAGTCTTTGGTATTATGCAATCTCTGCGGCAATGTTTGTGTCCACTTTTTGTCGTCACCTTTTAATTTTCGTGTATAAATTTTTACATTGTATCGTAGGGCTCACACCTGAGCTTACACTACCTATTTTGGTATGACCAGGAACACTAAGTAGTTTTCAGCTTCAAATCATGGTACAGTCCACTTTCAATGCATATCTCAACTTCATCAGTTACACAGTGACCACTCTACGAATACAATGACCACAACCTCGAGAAACCACTAACTCGTTTGGTCGTATTCAAACACATTGACAGCGATCCAGCCTGCCCACTTTTTAACTTAAACCCGGTAATTTCAGTGGCAATCTACCTTGAAATCCTCACGCTGCGGCTCCCAAACCTTACACTGCGCTATTTTGCCTCACATGATATGACCGGCCACTACGGCTAACAATTTGTGTAGCAATTCCTAGTAGTTATTTGGCATTATATCATTGTTGAAGCAACCAACAAGCATACTTCAACCCAGCATTTACGGTACATTTCTTAAGACATATGGGCAGAATTATAAACAGTTGCTTAACTTGATTTGAACTCTGCCATGTACTTCTTATCAAGCTTCGCGGATAGGAACGTTTTTCTTTCTTTTCAGAGAGATATATGGTGTAATGTCTCAAGAGAAATACGCCGATATATTGCGTAAATGAAATTGAAATTTAATTGACGCGGCACCAATTAAAACAAGAGAAATTTGCCGTGAATCAGTGGCGTGCGAGCTTTTGTATTCAAAACTATTTAAGCACGGTGAATTTACCATGCAAGTCAGTTATCAAGATTGCCTTCTGCTAAGCGCTACGTATGCGTGTTGTCTCCTGTCATACACTGATTTTTGGACTTGCTTCACACACAGTGTCAATTTCTGTCACGCCAATCTTGTTGCTGCACAACTAGTGAGACGAATCAACATCTATTTATTGAATCTTCACATGTGCCAGTTACCGCAGATCTTCAACGAGACATTACTTAGTCTTCGCAGTCTCTTGTTACTGATGTCAACGCCATAACAAAGTATAGCAGTCAGTCAGCCACAGCTGGTTTCAAGTGACTAGGAGTATTTCTAGACACTGCTACACTAACCAAATTTCTCGGAATTTGTCGGAGTACGCAACTCCGGTTCTAATAAGGGCCGTCCAACAAAACTAATCTCAGCCATCTTGGCTCATATTTGATTTTGTGATGGCATACAGCATTTACTTGAAGCCGGGGCATTTTACAAATAAGAAGTAAAATTAAATATATATTAGGGCACGTGTTTAAATTATGCGGTTTATTTTTTTATTTAATTAATTAATTGTTGTAATCTTTTGCTACAAATCTTTGAATACGTTGGAATTTTCAAAATAATTTTCATTATTTTTTCCTATTGTGTAATAAATTTTTTAATTAATTTGTTTGATTTTAATTTAAAATTTTAATTGCACTCTCTATAATTTTACAAGATATGTAAATGATTATGAGATTCTTTTTTCTGTATATGATGTATAATATTTTCATTACGTTGCAATGAATTCTGTAATTAGTGACAGAAAATCTAAAGATCGTATGCTCAAGACGGCAAGCTTTTTTAGCTCAATTAGTTACCTACTGGTGTTTTTTACTTATGTAATTTTTTTACTATTTATTTGTTCTTAGGGCATAATTGTTGGCCTTCCAGGAGCTTCTTTTCTTGAAATTCAGTGGTATCTCTCATCACGTGAAGACGAATTAGCTTTATTTCTAACTGCTAGAGCAGCGGGTGTTTTGATGGGATGGCTTGCTGGTGCGTTGTATTTTGTTCAATGTGTTTCTAAAAAGAAATCGAAAATGTTGGTTAACATGGGGGTAACTGGAGTTATTATTACGAATTTCATCTTACCATTTTGTAATACGCTATGGTGGTTTCTTCTTCTGTTTGCTATGCAAGGTTGTGCACTCGCAATGATGTCCCGAGGTTAGTTTAAATATTTTGTCAATTTTGAAGAATTAATAAGTAACTGTTTTTGATGTTCACAAAATCCTAAGTATAAATTATATTTTAACTAAAAGAAACGTGTGGTTGCACAATCGTATTTTTTAGCTTGTTAGTTCCCACTTTTGTATGGTCACCAATTTAATTTATTTGTTTTTAATTTATAAACTGTAAGCCTTTTCGTCAAATAATCTCTTTTTGCTAAAAAAACTGTATATTAATGTGAAAACGATTATTTGATTAAGTCCCTGTCAGGTCTTAAAACTTTTAGGCTAAAAATATTTAGTTAAAATAATTATTATTTGATAGTATATTTACTTTGTTAGTTATGATAATAATAAAATTTAATTTGGCAACAAAGACCATCTAGCCAAACAATTGAAAAGGTGAAGATACAATTCAAAAGTAGGAATGTGTATAGTGGAGTGCAATAGTGACTAGAAAAATATTTAACGAGGCTGTTAGAAGTTGAGACAGTAAAGTGCTTTCAGCAACTTCGTGTTAGTTTTTCCTGAAGAAAGACAGATTTCAATTGACTAGGATAGAATCGACTAGAGTAAGGCTTATGAAGAGTCTGAAAGTTTAACCTCTACAAAGCACCTTTATAACCAAGTCAGCTTCAAGGTAAGGCAACATTGACGCTTAATGAAGAATGAGCTACTCGTGTTGCTCTATGAACGACGAAGATTGGAAGAGACTACTTTAGTTTTCGCGATTCTCCTGTTTAATTTGTCAACCATTTTGCCTAAATTATTAATACGGCTACAATGATATGTAAACCTGTCAACTACGTCAAAATCGTCGCCGTGAAGATGCAAATTCGAAGTGAGGAATGGATTTTTTAAAAGTATTCATTTGAGAGGATGCACATTTCATACCGACAGACGAAATATGGCCTGCTTATCTATTCAAGGACAATTGGTCAGAATGCCGGTTGTCGAATAATATTTTAATATCACCTGCATAGTTAAGATTGATTAATGTATGACTGTGGGGAATTTCAGCGCCTAAATCCTGAACTTACGGAAAAATATAGTTCATAATGACATCTGTCATCACTGGTTGTAGTAGAGTTGTATGATCTTTCATTGTTGGCCATGTCGCAACTGGATATATTTGGGTAGAATGTACTTACAAATTTTGATAGATATCGCATTTTTCAAAAAAAAATGAATCGAAAGTTGCGATCCGCTAAGTCAAATGCAAATTTGAAGTCTATAAAGATGGTTATTATGGGACGGCAATATAAATGTCATTGTTCAAGCATTCTCTTTAAGGTTAAAATATCTATACAACTTTGTAATGGCCGGATTCCGGCTTGTTCGTTAGTGTATGATTCACATGAAGTGCCGCGGTAGTGTAAGATAATCGAAGCGAATAACCTCGATACGATTGAAGTCAAGCTTATACCGCGATGTTTATCGCGCGAATTACGACAGCATTATTTGAGGATAGAGGTTATGGTCGTTTCGCTAAAGGCAACCTGTACCGCCTCCTCATTCCATATTGTACGGCAACGTTTAGTCAACGCCCTCCGTGTTATTTCGCCTCCAGAACATTAGGCCTTGCAGCCTTGCAATGTATACGATATGAGATTGCGTACCGTATTTCTAACTCGAAATTTTGGTCAAGATTAGTGTTCCAAGTCAGCTTTAAGGCAAGGTAACAAATACGTGCATAATCCGAGTCGACATACGTGTTTCAAGACGAATGACAGTCATGAATGCAATCGTGCTATCTTTAATTAACTGCTAATTGATCTATCTGAATCCACAGTTGTCTGGAAGCTGAAGGACTCTATGTCATACAACACATACGTCTGAAATTTGCTACCCAAACATAATCTGTGCTCTGCTCAGTTATTTAACAGTCTTTCCAAGTTGTCCATGCTCATCGAGCGTAAAGTGTATCTGAAACATAAATGAAATTTTGCGCTGCATTAGCGCCGAACATGAGCATTCCTGCTATGTGTAACCAAGACCTTATCTGAACTTCTCGCTTTAATTATTAAAGAATTTAGGTCGAATTCGTAGGCGTCCTTGATGTCGTCTGTGCGGAAATCGGTGGGAGCATATGAAAATACAACGAACGGGTAACGTTGAGTGAGGAATCTACCATTGCGTTTTGTAAATGTCTTTCAGCGTACCACCAAAAGTTGGCCATTAACTAGGTTCCATTCAGTAAAAAAGCTTCAGCCTGAGTTAAGGACGATACCGACTCCGCAATATCCCAATTGACAATCTTTCATGGTACCAGAGTTTCGAAGCCAATCATACGTGAATAGGTATGAAGCAACTGGTTCTTTAATGCTCGTAATGTCATGCATTCTAGTTTCTGATACGCAAATTACATCAATTTATTATTTGTCCAACGTTTGTAATGGAGAATCTTGTTGCTCAAATTGTTATAATGTTCGTAGATTACGTGCGCTGACATGGAAACCTAAATTAGGTTTTATTAATTGTAATTTGGTTAAACGTTTTCGATATTTGACAATCTGACGTCGAGCTCAGTGATTTGATCGAAATTCACAATATTTATTGCATTTAACAGAGTGTCATTTTTAGATTTATATGCGAAACGTGATTGAAAAAATGCAGTATAGTAGATGAAGGTATTTGTAATAGCCTCATTTTACGTATCACTCATATTCGTCTTAGTAGATAAGGTGAGCGTTGATTGACGGGTCATTTCAGAGAATAGATGTGATGGCTGCATCAGGCTCTCCAATCCTGTATTTAATCTTAATTGGGCTGAGGTGAAACAATATTTACAACAACACAGGCGACATCCTGCTACCAGGCGCATTGATATGACCCAATCAGGTGGGACGTTTACATGTCATCTTTCTCTGATAGATGAAGTTTTGATAAGCATACCTTAATTGTCCTCTGTATGGGACGCGAGAGCGTATCACAGATATTGCACGAGCTCAGATAATGTGCGTAATCACATTCTTAGGGTCACTAGAATCAGATTCAATTCCCGCTCATTTAGAAACCGAAAACGCCTTCAGAAACGCGTGCTTCTTCTGGCTGCAACCGATAGGTACCATATAGCACTGCAGCGCTACGGAGGAAATGCTTGAGCAAGCCTCGACCTGTCGGCGAACGCTTTTGTTATGTATAATAATCCCAAAAATCTTCAAAACTTTGCATCTTCTATGAAACTAAGACGAGATCCTACCTTTGTTCGTCAGATTCGTAAATAGTATATTGTCGACCACGTAGCGAATTAAAAGCAGCTCTGGCTTAGTTTTGGTAATGAGTTTGAAGCATCGCTGAAGCGTAAAAAGCTATTTGACTTTTAAGCTCGAATCCAACATAGTAATTGTTGTCTATCTGTCAAGAGTGTTCGTTCGCAAACGGTTTTTTTTAATACGAACTGTCAACCACTTTCGAAAACGCCTCAGTTCGAGATAAATTTCAAAATTGATGGCTAGTGATGAAGTGACCCCTCGAATTTGTTGTGAGATGGACGTCGACAGTCCTAACATTAATGGTGTTGACTTGTGTTCTTACGAGGGACCGCAAAGCAGCCTTAATTGTCGGGCTTGTGACTGCTAAAATCGTTGGATTGGAGGTCCAGAAGTATAGGCTCAAACTTATTAGACTTCCTTTCAGTTGGAGCCTATATGGCGTCTATTTGGATCTTAAGTTTCAACTAGCTTCCACTACCAGTCATTATAGAATAGGCAGAAACGCTATCTGGAGAAATTTTAATTAATTTGATATGCTATATTGAAAGAGATATCGGTTGCGCTAGCTGTGATAACAATTATGAAGTCAGGTTTGCGATCCTGATATGAACAGCACACATTAAAACTCTTCATGTCAGAACTTACCGAAAACTAAATAAGCGAATTGAAGAACATTTGTACTGAAATACAGCTGGAAAATAGGCCATCACTTTCGTAATAACCACGCATATTGACCAAAAAATTGCACTCCAAACTAGGCGGGTTTACGGGTGTTTTTCATTTATAAAATCAAGCAGGATCTACGCGTTGTGGAAGCTGTCAGTTGCAAACTAATTTCCTCATAGACAATTAACCAAAATGGATTTGTACATTAACTGAAATCAAATCAATGAGGTGTGTGTGTGTGTTTCTCTATATTATAATTAATGCATTTCTTTACGCTTTGAAAAATTATTAAATAACAAACCAGCTATGTTATTCAAGTTGAGATCCGAATAAAAACGGCCTTTGAATTGTGTCATATTATATGCTCTCATAATAATTATGTGCTATAATATATCGAGTATTTCATTTTTGAAATATAACAAATATAAAATTGATCGGATCCAAAATTCCATATGTAAAATTTTTCCCTAGCACAAAAGGGGGATACCTTTGATCTTTTTAAAATGAAAATAAGGTAGCTAGCGGAACCAGATGATTGGTGACATTAAAGTGTGCTGGCTAAAATGAGACAATGATCACCTGAATGCAACGTTGATAGGGGAATTATTATGAACGATTGTCTTTAATCTACTCCAAACGCCAATGTAGGCGAAGACTGCAGGAAATTGAGCTCTACGTAAATGTACTCTAGTCAGAAATGGCTGTGACTAAAATATCAGGTATCCTTATTTCTCTTAACCTTGATGTGATCGCATTGAGTTAGAATTTGTAGCGTAATTCTGAAATTTGTAGCGGAGTAGGTCATGAAAATGGGACAGTGACTCGTCAATTTAATCATATTGATCACAATATAATTAAAAGGCGATGCTTTTCCTCTGTACTGCTCATGAGAGAATATTTTTGATTTACTGCTGGTTCAATAAATAAATCAGATCTAAATATTTTAATAGCTAGAATATACTTTGAATTCTGCAGATTTTGATCGTTCAAATATCTGTAAACTTCAGAGACATTAAAATGTGCCGTCGTTTTTGGTGAGTGCCTATTTTTGGTAGTTTACCCGTGACTACAGCGATATGGCATTATAAATCATATGGAATTGTATTAAGTAAAGGATTAGGCAGACCTTGGCTTGCGTATGTTGCCGCAAAACCAAGAGTAGATTGCACCGTGGCCTGTCGGCTTAGTAAACAATTTGCTGTTAGCGAAGAAGTTACAGTTAATTCTTGTTAAAATGTTGATAAAAACTTCTAATTGTAATGAAGTAACATGGGGCACTCTCACGACGCAGCTTAAATTGATGGCCTCCGGAATTTTTCAATTTAAAATGGAAGAAACGTTCAGAAGGATCTTCTTTAGCTTATCTCTTTAATTTGGAGTAAGTAGTCTGGTTAAAGTGAGTTAAAGAGTGACGTTGAGTTACCCACACATAAAAATATTTTAGCATTGCATTCTACCATTGTAGTACACTTTTTATGTGCTTCATCAAATTCGAAATATGCTATTATCCTCAGGATTTGTTAAGAACGAGGGGAAGGGAACGTGACCAACGTAGGCAAAATACCTAGCGTGAATACTATTTTTTTAATCTACGTTTTTGCAATCTGTTGGTTGCACTTTTGATGTGCTTCACCGATATTTGTGGCCATTTGTCATTGCTTGTCCAGACAGCACAGCTCTTTTGGCTCTGCGATACATGAATTTCTACGGCGAACTAGGCTTAATGATGGTTCCCGGATCAAATTCATCATCGACATGCGACCAATTATAATGACTCGACAATCTGTATTCGCATTTGTCCATGTGTTTCTAAACCGTTTTCTTTTGGTTCCAACTTTTGCAAGTGTGACATTTTTTCAGGACATTGTTAATTTTTATATACGCAATCTTTGCAACGGTCTTTTTCATACTCCAAGGAGTGACAGTTTATGATGTTGACCGAATTGTTAGCCTTAAATACAAACGATATGTTTTTGTCGATGGAAAACTAAGACGAATTTTCGAGGGCCATTAATTGCGCCCATGAATTGTTCATTTGGTACAAAAGAAAGACAAACGTCGGTTATTTTGTTCAATTTTAATCTGGAACCGTGCATGCTGTCGTCTTATTGTCAGTCACTAACAAATAAGTCTACACAGGACCCTGGGAGATACCTGATAGATCTGTTTTTACCTAGGGTTTCAGAAATTGTATCTAGATTCAATCTCTTATTAGAAAATTATTTACACCACTCTGTAATTGCCCGTCTATTTTTGTAAGCAACAAGATATGCGATTCTCAACTATACTAGTTGCGTATTCATTTTACTTCACTGCAAATATCGGATGCACAATTCCTATGTAGTCGGAAACATTAACTATTGATTGTGCGGGTGGTGGCAACAATTCTTTAAATCAAGTTTTCGAGCTTGAAGTAAATACCAATCCCATTGTATTTAATCAGTCGTCGAACAAATAGAAAAATTACCGCCAGTCGCATGCACTGACGCGTTTCGACCTTCCATGTTCATCATCAGAGTACGACGTCAAGCTGACTGGCGAAGAATGAACCGCAATTCATATATATGGAAAGCAAAATTAGATATGCGTCTCTCACCTCTAGTAGTCTCGCATACATTGTACTTGACTGTAAATGTTGCAAAAATTTCTATGCAGTCACGAGCATTAACGTTATAGCGTATTTCGCTTCATATATATATATATATATATATATATATATATATATATATATATATATCTTATACAATCAAACAATCATTGATTGCGCGAGTGGTGGTAACAATAATTTAAATTAAGTTTGTGAGCTTGAAGTAAACTTATGGTAGTTTTGCTGTTTTGTTCGACGACTGGTTAAATATAAAGGAATTGATGAGTACTTCAAGCTCGCAAACTTTATTTAAAGCATTGTTACCACCACCTGCGCAATCAATGACTGTTTAATTCTGCATTGCGTGTATAGGCTCTTTTGGAACCCGTTTTGCGAGAGAATTAGATTTACGTCTGTCTACCTAATTTAGCTTGCCAACAGAATCCACTTACAAGGGTGGTTGTCGATATTTTGCTAGATTATTAATAACTTGGCATGAATAACGTTTTAGTAATTTATGCAAAACGCCAACAGAAAGAATATAATTGTGAAATTGAATTAATCAAATAAACTGATCTGCGTTTTGAATAGCACATACCGATTTAAGTTGTAGTCCTTGTCCAATATATTTCGGCTGCCGCTATCGTCCTCCTTCTTTATTTGGTCCGTCCTTCCCAGTTTTACAAAACAAACTTATGAAGCAAGCGCAATATTTCTTCTGGCTATGTTATTTATGCGTCGGACAGACATGTCACTAGATAGTAGCGTGACACTCGCGCGTTCGAGTGCATATCGCTTACTGTTATGTACATCTAACTGAGTGAAACTAGAGTGGTTGAATAAGAATTTAGCATTTGCATGCGTTAGACTATTTCTTATCACTTATCTTGGCATGAGGTTATTTATTGGTCTCCCCAGCCTATAAAATGAAAGCGACCTCAACTACGTCATTTAAAATTGGCTGTATAAAACAAATAATCTGATGCATGCAAATGGCAAGTTCTTATTCAGCCACTCTAGTCTTACTTAGTTAGCTGATCATAACAGTTATGGGAATGCACACACGTTTCACGCATCTATCTAGTGACAGTTCAGTTTGAAGTATATATGATATGACCAGGGGAAAATTTCGCACTTGCTTCATTAATTTGATTTTTTTTAAACTGGTGAGGGTGGCCCAGCTGAAGAAGGCAGCCGAAATATATTTGATAAAGAAAACAACTGGAATAAGTACTGCGCTAGTATGGAACCTAACTGCAAATTGCAGTTGGCATAAATAATGCGCAGCATATTTCTTGGATTCGGTGCGCGTCACTAATGTTGTAGGTCTACTGTCTTATTTGCTTTTTTATGCAATTAACAGGCTGCATTGTTTACATATCATTCATTCACACAAGGACGTACAAAAGCTGGCGCAAAATATTCATTTTAGTCAGCGTCATGGGCTGCATGAGCTCACCCATCATCTTCATCGCGTGCGGTAGCTTCAAACCTATCGATGCTGTGCTCACCGGTGACGTCACCAACAATGGCATAAATTCTTTCGCAAAACCGGGCCACCTCAGTTATTTCTATCCAGACGAGGGTAACAATCTCAGCAATACTAATCCAGCCAGGGCCGATTCAACCCTGTCCAGACTTGATTATCAGCAAAAGTCAGATATTGGTCAGTTTTCAACTGAAAACTCTGTCAACTTCAAACGCGTCAGACGCTTCGTTTCTCCTGCCGTTATATACTTACAAGATCCAACTGTTCTCATAAATGTCAGTAAACAGACAACACTCGCTCCCGCTGGTATAAACGATATGATAAAAGATCCAAGTTCACTTTCGGTAACACCCAGACAGTCTACACCAGATACGCCATCTTCTGTCGTTGGTGATGGCAACTTTAGTACTACTACTCTTGCACCCGTAGTCCATATAAATAATTCAGCTGCTGACCGACTAACAACTGTTGTTCCAACGACTTTAATGGTTAACGCATCAAAATCGATGTTTGATGTCGAGAATGAGGTGAAAAATAGTAAAGACGAAATTGAAAAAGTAAGTACTACTTCAGAGATACCGTCATATGCCAAGAAGCCGAGTATCGTGGATGCGAAACACCTAGATCAAGATGCAGGTAATGCTGACGGAAGTAAGGCTGCTCAGGCTATGAAGGAGCTTGACCAGGCCAGACGTATGGACAACAGTCAATCTGATCAGAAGCAGACACAATCGAGTTCGCCGTCGAAGGAAGTTAAGGATTTACAGTCAACTGCTGCGTCTATTAATAATGATAAAAGTGGAGCTTCCGATAGTATAGAGAATGATTTCGGACCTCCGTCAGTAGGCAACGTGACATCTAGTTTTAAAGAGGATAAGCAGCTATTCGACATCCATACCTCTATCTCACCAAATATTGCACAATCTGGTCTTAATACGATTATGACGACATTAACACCTGTAGAGAGAACGACAGATAACCGGTCTACTTCGCAGCCTAATAATAATAATATTACTAATGATATTATCAAAACGAAAAAGCCGGTTGTAGAAACAACTACCACCTCATCATACGTTAAATCAACGATTGTCACTATATCTTCTGCTGGTTCGGTAGATTTGTCTTCGCATAATACCAGTAATGGTGGTAGTAGTAGTAATGGTAGTAGTAGTAGTAGTGGTGGTGATGGTGGTGGTGGTGGTGGTAGTAATATTAGTAATAGTAATATGAGTAGTAGTAGTATTGTAGACGTTATTTTCGTCACACCAGGTAGTTTCAGCAAACCAGCTATGCGGAACGATAGCAGTTCTCTTGATACTAACCAAAAGTCTTCGTATAATGAACCACCGAACGTTGTTAGTCATTACGTCAACGACGTCACAGTTGAGTTATCGAACTACCTTCCACTGCCTTTGCGGTTAACCACGCTTCACTTCACATATTGGAGCTCAGCTCTGTTAATGTTTGTAGCTTGGATCTTTAATGTGTCGGTGTTTAAGTCGCTTGTCCTTCACATCTATCGGCTAAGAAGTGTTTTTCATCTGCTTTGCTGTTGCTGTGTAGGCTGTCAGACTGTTGGCAGCGGTAAGTTTTACTGTTTACATATATTTAGTTTCAAAAACAAAACACCAATGTATTTATGAACGTATATAAATAAACAAATGTTTAAAAAATTATATCTATATATATAAACCACATAAAGGAGAACGAAAATCCGGGTTCCGGTCCGTACGAGATTCTGTGGATAATATTATTATCTCAGGACAAGCGCTTGACCACCGTCCCACAATAGCCGTCTCTCTAGAATTCAGTGGTGCATTTTACTCAGTGGATTACGATATTGTTTTCGATATTCTGTCGAAAAGTTGTATGTCATTTAAATTTGTGAGTACTATACATGTCCTCTAAACAGACACTTCTAGTCGCTTTAGAATCTATAATGAAATACCGCACGAAATAACTAGTAGGCGTGGTATCCGTCAAGGATGTCCACTTTCTCCATTGTTTAATTTTGTGATAGATACCATTATTAACCATGCTCTTATACGTATTTAGGTTACAGGCGTTAAAGTTTTTCTTGGCGAATGGATATTCTAGATTGACCATGCAAACGATATTGTGTAACGACGACCCAGTTTCTGCCAATATCACCTTAAATTTTTTAGTGGTTATCGATTTATTTCGGTATTAAATTCGCACCTTCCAAATTTAAGATACACTTCGTCACGCATTTCAACTCTGCAGCTTCAACGTGAGGATCTGGACTTAGTTGATAGATTCTGATGTATTGGTAGTTTTATCAATAACTCCGGTATTAAGAGTGACTAGTTGAAAATGAGATTCGCGAAAGCTAGACAAGCTTTCTCTAAACTTCAGCATTTATGGAGAATCGCGAGTATCTCACTTTGCCTTAATGTTCGTGCGTGTAATACGTCCGTACAAGCAGTTTTGTTATAGGCTGGTGAGAATCGCTCCCCTTGAGTTAAAGACATCAGACGCTTACAGGCATTGTTTCAGAAGTATTACCCACTTAGGTTATCAACAACGAATAAACAATGCTCACATTGATATACGTATAATTTAACGAAAATTGGTCGCGCAGACGGTGCTACCAGTTACTATAGTCGAGTTTGCGATCTTGATATAAACACTTGTCTCTTTATGTACATAAATTTGTCTGTATAAACTACGAATTCTATAGTGTTAAAAATGAAATTCATTCAGTAGATGGGTTTCGACCTCATTGGGAACTCATTAGGTAATTTCCAGAATATGCCGCGGACAAGGCTCGAACTTGGGCACGTCTGCTTCTGTGTCTGGTGGTCTAAACACTGAGTAAAGGATAACCGAGAAACATTAGTTATTATTTAACTGAAAATTGTGTGAAGTGTGCGGCAGGGTTGCTCAGTGGTTCGAGCACCAGATTCTAATGCAGACGTGCCCATGTTCGAGCCCTGTCCGCGGCAAATTCTTGACAGTATATGATGATTTCCCAATATGAAGGAAACCGGTCTACTGGATTAATTGCCTTTTCAACACCATACGATGCTTAGTTTATACTGACAAACGTATATACATAAATGGACAGGTGTTTTTATTAAGTTCGAAAGCTTGACTATAGTAATCCGTAGAGGTATTTGGGTTCGGTCAACATATTAGACAAGTAAGATACCACCAATTGTTTAGTATTCGTCTCGTTTCCCTCAATGCGTATTTCATTTAGTTTAAAATTCTCATGGATTCGCTTCTTTAATAATCGGCCTGGCTTCCGGACATAGCTTATTGAGTAGCTATTGCATGTGTATTAATAAGCAATGATGGAATGGTCGATTAAATGTAGCTTGTCCTATAAATCAGGTTTAGCAGGCATTTATTATATAGACAATCAACAGTTTTATGTCAGGCGTCCGAGTAGTCACTTCTTTTTAAATTAGTCAAGTAAATATTTCGAAAGCTGTGTTCTTTTTAAAAGGTAATCTTAACTATATCGTCCTTCGGTTAGGTGGATCCTCACTGTTTTTTGTCGTATGCACTTCATGTTTGCTTCAATAAATCTTTTGGTTTACCCGTTTTGTAGCAATGTTATTTTGATCAGTGCTAATTCTTTGTACTGAAAATCAGTAGAACATATTTGTTTAATTTCGTGTACAACGTTTTTTAGGAAATTGGAACAGCGATATGATAATGTTTTTTTTGTATCGTCCAATTTAGATCTGCTGTAATTTGTACATCTTCATAAATTATTATGAAGGGGTATCGACATATAATATGTATATTTTTTCTTAATTGTATTACTTATACCGTACATATGTATGATAGTACTTTTGTATTTGCAGTTGAAATTTTGATGTTTTCAAATGCCACATAAATTTTTCATTGCCATTCCATTGACTTGCGTCGAACATTCACCATTGAACTTAATCGCTGCATCTTGAAGATTGTTTTGCGATGATTTGTGAGTCACTGCAACATATAATTAAAAAATACTGCCTTAATATATGAGGTATGTTGATGCCACGTTCATATTTATTAATGCCGATGTAGACATAAATGACATGCTTGAAGGTTTTAGTGGGGTCGATCAAAAAAATTAGTTTCCTTGTAAACACGAAAACTAATTCTAAATTACTGTCCGTTCTTTACGCATTGATATTGAGTCAAGAAATTGTTAGATTCATAAAAATATTCCGAAAGCCGACATACACTGAGCAATCACTTGTTCTGAAAAATAGTTTTCCTACCTAATTAATCCCACAGAATAAATCAATTCTGCTCGTAGATACTGTTAGTTACTGTTTGTTGTGGAGAGCTAATATCTATACAATTTCGTACCAGGTGTTGCGCACCTAGTAACAAATAATTTGCTGAGTCTCCAGTAAGTACAAAACGAATGTGCACATGAAATTATACTTTTCGTTCATGCTGACTATTTTATATTTCTGGTTATATTTGACCTAATTTGTTGCTAGGCGCGCAACATCTAATAAATAATTTCAACTATGCATTATAATTATAGTTTACACATATGTTTATATGTTTTGTGTGCTTGTATATGTGTGTGTGGTTATTATAGTGTATACATTTGAATATTGGAAAATAGTTATTAAGGCCGAATATTGGGGCAGAAAAAATCAATTATTTAGAAAGTAAAATAAATGGATCTTTCTTGAATGAGGTTATCACATTTGGTGCAAACTGTTCTTTTCTGTGTCAACTCTGAAGATAAGACTGGAAATAAAGTACCGAGAAAAATTCGAAAAATCTTTTTCTTACAGCATTTTCAAATACGCAGCTTGTGGACGACTTCGGAGTGGTGGGATCAGTGAGAATCCGTCAATAAATGAAAAAAATCAAGCTTTGAACCTGGAAAACTTTGTTTATTTTCGTATGTTCATTTTACGCTTCATGTCTGTTCATTTTTGTATATTATATGCATTTGACTGAATTTAATTCTTCTTAAATACTGTTTGTTGCGGAGAACAAATATATATGCAATTATTTATTAGGAGTTGCACACCTAGTAAAAAAATATTTAAATTATGACCAGAAGGATAAACCAAAGACAGCATGAACGAAAAGTATAATCTCGTGCACATTCGTTTCGTGCTTACTGGCGACTCATCAGTAGGAGCTGGTATTACTCCCTTTACCCACTATATATTTGCGTGAGAAACGTGGGAAAATAGGACGGCACAATCTCATAAACGAATGTGTAAACCTGCAGAAGTAAAGCTAACATCATATAAAGTCTCGATAATGCGACTTCAATGCTAACTCACTATAAAGAATATATATATCGAGTCTGTAAAAGATACCAAAAACTATGGCTATTGTGTCAGTACCTGATACCAGCATTATAGTACCGAAAAGGTACATGGTACTAACACTATGGTTGCCGAGTCGGTACATGGTACCAACACGATGGATTTCAATGCATGCTATAGTTATCCAAAATTCAGAATTACAACTATTTCTGAATAACTCTTATTCCAGGAAATCCATTCACCCTACTCTTGATCGATATTAATTATCACATTCTTCTTGTTTTTGTGAATTTACTTTTTGAAGTATCGTGTATTGCAGTCGATTTTGCATTGGTGAAAACGAAATGGGCTGCTTTAAAATAAAATTTAGAATAGACAAACAATGCATTTCCTAACTATATAGCGAGAACCTAAAAAATTTACATTTTTGTTAATTTAACGTTTACAATTAACTCTCATATCACTATTTAAATTCGATTTGTCACGCCAATGCCAGTCAGGTAAAAAGAATAAGTCTGTGCCTGACAGTGAGTCGACGATATAAATTCGTAACGCTTTCAATTTAATAAAAATTACTTTGTACGTTATCGCCGCGTGTGCGGAAACTGTAGTTCACCTTTCGCATCGGTAAGGTCAGGATAAACTGAAGCTTTGGTCATGTCATTGAGCTACGCACTGCCATCATTCGTCAACAGAGCCCTTCTGTATTCAATGGTGACGTTGAACTGCATTTCTTGTGTCGATATTTACTGACGTATAAGCATTTTGATGCAAATCTTTCTGGAACTGATTGCTGACTTCTAAAAATACCATACTAAATGTCTTTAAATCAAGTATATTTTCGGTTATTCTCTGGATGCAACTAAGAAATGGCAAAGGACCGAGTGTACAGGTGATCACATTGCGATTTTTTGAGAGAGAATGCATTGACGCGTTTCGGCAGGGCTCACTAGCAGCTGGTCATTCTGACGCATTAATTAGAAGCTAAATTTACTATCTGACAGATAGCTTCTTGATTTGACACCGTCCTCGCAATTAGTTAGGGCACATTGATGGCATTGGCTGGGCCATTGTCTGAGAAGCCGCTTCTCCATCCTGCTCGATAATCTACTGGGTCAGCTCCTGTGGATGACTGGAATAGCAGAGGTTGAATAGCAAATTCATGGCCACATGCTTTTGTTAGCAGTTCCGGTGATAATGTCACACTGCACCTTACAAGAGGCATTTGAATGAGAGAATATTTGCAAGAGTCCAGTAGCCAACAGTTTTTAGTGAAGAGATCTGGCTAATGCTATTTTATAGGCATGAGTAGCTCTATGGCTAATGTGAATAATGCGTTTCACGACTGAGTGTTCCACAATTTACCTGCCGTTGTTTGGCCTAACGATTTATTTTTGCCAAGTCCAAATTTGATCTCAAGATACGTCGAGACCTAGTCATGGGTACCTTTCTCGGTTAGCATCTCATCACTTCACGTATAGAAAAATGCCAAAGCTAGTGAGAAATGAATTTCACAATTCATCTATGGTTATGCTGGCGATAATTTGATAACAATATCTTACGTTTCACTCGATGGGCGTGTGCCGAGTATGTGTGCCTGTGTCTATAACTGGGCATTCCTGTAAATATAAAAGCATACACGTTTACGTCAATCTAAATGATGTCTTGACTGGCTAAATGGCAGTTTTCTTGTGCCTGTCTCAGAACAAATGTTATGATTATGAGTTGGTTTGTGTGTTTGTGTATGTGTAGCGTACATACTGCATCGATAATATCATTGTTCAGAATTTATGTTTCTACAATGTGAAACGACGTAACCAAATACGACAAGAATTGTAAGGCGAAATAATAACAGTTATATAAACCAGCTGTACAGACTGGCCAGGATAAATTATCAAAAATATGGTATGTTAATAGTAGGGTTATTGAAGATATGAAATTAGAATAAATGAATACCTAACAAGAAATTACCTGCTGAGAGGTCATAGTAACGTTGGGAATTGAGGTGAAAATTGACACATAAATTTTGTGTAAAAGTGCTACAAGCAATAAAAGCAGTTAATAGATAAAAAGGGAAAAATAGGATTAAAATGAATAGAATAGTACTGTAAATAATGTTAAAATTTTTTAACAAGATATAAATTTATAAATTCAAAAATAATAAAATTTTAATCAAGTGTCCTTAATATTTGATTTTGTATGGTTTTTTCGCTAAGTAATGCTAGTTCATTAACTAATAAATTATTGCTAGGGTGGTGGTAACAGTTCTTTAAATCAAGTTTGTAAGCTTGAAGTAAATACTAATCCCATTGCATTTATCCAGTCGACAACGAGCAAAAATACTGTCTGTCACGTACTGACGCGTTTCGACCTTCCATGATCAACATCTAAGAACGACGGCAAAATGTCTAGCGACGATCAACTGCAATATATATATATATATATATATATATATATATATATATATATATATATATATATATATATAGTAAAGCTAAATTAGATATGCGGCTTTTACCTCTAGTAGTCTCATGCATTGTACCTGAATGGAATTGTCGGCTGCACAATTTTTGTCACTCACGAACATTAACTTTTTGCGATTTCTGGGCAGTACTTGACGAGTTCTCATTGTAGACAAAGCCGTTCTACTGGATGAATTGCATTGACTTATTTTATACTGACATATATATATATATATTCCTTATTATGTCCATTGCCTTTGAATATCTCGTAGTATATTTTAATTAGGAAGAAAAACCACATTAATAGCAAAGTAGATAATTGTCATTTATTTCGAGACTACTTAACTTCACTTTAAAATCTTTCATTTATATACATCCTGGGTTTTCATTTGATTATTTAAGTGGCAAGAAACCTTACTCGGTTTTTCTTCTATTTATAGTTTGAGCTGATTAGTAAGTGTGTATGCGTTTGTATGCGTATGTCATTGTGTGTGCCTGTTTGCATGTAAAGGTCTTTCTCGCTGTATTGCAAAGTGATGTCTGGGGTCTTGTCATTCGTTTTTGATGGATTGAGAGTTAACCAACTGTTCGCATTGCTGGCTGTTAAGTGTATGAATGTTATTTTCCAGAGTGTAATATTTCGTTTCCCCTTGTTCCGTAATTTTGTTTTGTCCACTTGGTAACAGCGCAGGTGCAGATTGCAGTGTTGAATAACCGATAAAATAAGTCGTCTTGACAGGTGGGATGAACACTTTAGAGATCAATTTTCTTGGCCACCCGCGTCAGTTCCGCTTCCCGAAAGCATGTCTGCATCAACAGTGTGGAATGTTAGTCCCGAAGAACCATCCGAGTTAGAAGTACGCGATGCAATCCTATCTCTTAAGCACCGCAAAGCCGCCGGCCCCGATGATCTGCTTCCGGGATTGTTTAAGGATGGTGGCGATATAATTTCAGTAGCGTTGACCAAACTTTTTCATACTATATGGAATGAGGAAACCGTACCACTTGACTGGAATGAGTCGACTATCATTCCCATCTTCAAAAAAGGCAATCGTAATTCGTGCGATAACCATCGTGGTATAAGTTTGACTCCGGTCGTATCAAGGGTATTTGCTTCGATTATCCTACGTCGTCTTAGCGCTTCACGTGAATCACAAACAAGAGAAAAACAGGCCGGATTCCGCGCAGGACGAGGTTGTATAGATAATATTTTTTACGTTAAGGCAAGTTCTCGAATAGAGACATTTATATCACCGTCCCACAATAGTCGTCTTTCTAGACTTCAAGGGTGCATTTGATTCGGTGGATCGCAATGTTTTTTTTCCATATCTTGCCGAAAAGCGGTGTGCCCACTAAATTTGTTAATATTATACGAGCTCTCTACAAAAATACTTCTGGTCGCGTTAAGGTTTACAACGAATTAACGCATAACTTTACAACCAGCAGTGGTGTTCGTCAAGGTTGTCCACTTTCCCCATTTTGTTTAATTTTGTAATCGATGCTATTATGAACAACACTCTCTCACACATTCAGGACGCTGGAGTTGAAGTTCTCCCGGGAGATAAACTAGTCGATCTTGACTATACGGACGATATCGTACTATTATTCGACAATCAGCATGCTGCCCAGACCACCTTAAATAGATTATCAAACATTGTTTCGTCTTTCGGTATGAATTTCGCACCCTCTAAATGTAAGATACTGTTACAGGATCACCCAACACTCACTCCAACATTGCGACTGCAGAATGAAGATCTAGACATAGTCGACAGGTTTACATATCTTGGGAGCTCAGTGGCGATCTTGTTGCAAATGTATAGTAGAATCATCTTCGTAACTTTCTTTTCTTAGTAGGACAAAGTTAGCTGCGAGGTTCGGTTTGTTTATGACGTGATACGGTGAAATCCGCAAGGAAGCTGTGTTGCTGATGTCGCCTTGCCCGAATGCTAACTGGGCCATAATGGTGTTGTGGAGAGGTTTAGTTTGCCTCATTTCTGTGAGTTATTCTGATAAATTTACTCATAGTAGCAAGGTTTTCCTTCTCTCTCTACCCCTCTCCCTCTCGTAAATCTCAATAATAATTTGTCTAAATTCACTTATATACTTTTTTTTCACTCCTTATGGTTATATGGCAGTGAAACATTAGTCACTTGACTTTTATGTGGCTGGAAATGATGATGATGATGCAGTGTTGAATGCTCATATTGTTTCGAAATTTCTGTCTTCGTATGTGCAGCTGTTTTCCTCGTCAGTTTGTTGCCAATTCGATTGAATGTTTGTTGAGTCTGGTCAAAGAGGTGCGTAGCCTTTCCAGGATGCTAGTAAATTGTTGTTAAGTTTTTGATTCTTTGCTAATCGATTGGAATATCACGTTGATGAAACCTTTGAATATTTAGGCCAGATGTCTGTTTTTTTATATAAAGACTTCATAAATATATAATAATTTTTCTGATTTTGCTATATATTGAATTGAGAAAATGGTCAAATTGATTGGGTGTCCCGTTTTCAATATATGATCGGAAATAGCTGATTTTCCTGACGGTGCCAAGCCTTTTTAATCAATTTCTCCATTAAATGTTGTTTGTTTCTGTTGATCAATTTCTTCTTCGTACGTCCAATATATGTACTACCGCATATACATTCATATATACATACAAACCGCATATACATATGTTTACGTTCTATATGGATTGTTCTTCCATTTAAACGAATTTAATTTATTTGCTTTATTTATACGGCAAATCAGTTGATAAGATTGACCGAAAGTATTACTATAACATGCGACATTTAAAAAAATCGATTTTGACCGTAAAAGCTTGATTTTTTGAATGATGATCTTCCTTGCGCAGCGCTGTGATCGTTGAATTTTAATGCGTAACTTGCTGTTGTGGGATAATTTATAACACTCATAGATCGGTAAGATCTTGATTCAATTACATTTGCAGGTGCTCAGGTTCTTTTGGTTATTTATTGATGGGTTCTCACTTGTCGCACAACTGTGAAGCCGTCCACAATTAGCTTTTCCGGAATTGTTCGTGAAGTAATCCATTCTCCGCAACAAACAGTATTTAACTGTTATATATTAAATTGAATGATGTCTTGTTTGCCGCGAAATGAGATATCGATCAAGGCCAGAGTGTATGGATTTACTGGAGTAAATGGTTGTAATTCTCAATTCCGGTGAACTATAGTATACATCGATATCCATCATGTTGGTACCATCTACCGACTCGAAATCCATAGTGTTAGTACCATGTACCCTTTCGGTACTATAATGTCGGTATCGGTTACTAACACAATAGTCATAGTGTTAGTATCCTTTACAGACTCGGTATATATATTATATAGAGTGAGTTAGCGTTGAATACGCATTGTTGAGACTTTATATAATGTTGGCTTCACTAATGCAGGCTTACACATTTGTCTAGGATATTGTATCGTCCTATTAAAGGGCGTAATACTGGCTTCTACTGACGAGTCGCCAGTAAGCACGAAACGAATGTGAATGAGATCATACTTTCCGTTCATGCTGTCTTTGGTTTATGCTTCTGGTCACAACTGAACTAATTTGCTACTAGGTTCGCAACACCCAATACATACTTGCATATGTACCACAAGTTTTTTTGTGAGTCTTTTGTCAACCCTGAAGAGGGGATTGGAATTGAAGTCCAGAAAATTTGGAAAAAAAACTTCTAAAAGATTGCATCACGATCAAATTAAGAACAACTTATTTTGAAAAGTTTGACTTCTTTGAAAAATGTTCCTTATATGTTGAAATTTTAGAAATTATTCTCCCTCCCGATGTCTACGCTTAGTGCAATTCTTTTGATTGCTTTAGATTATTTATTGGCGGGACTTCGCCTGTGAAGCGCATTGTTTTGCTTATATGGTCGGACCGCTGCTGAATAAATTATTATTTCGATCTGGTTTATGACCTTTTTTATTCGACAGAAAAAATATATTCAGCTGGAAGTGTAGCAACCACCTCGGCGCATGCAAATCAAAAAGCAAATCGATTGAGGAGGCCGTTCATGGTCGGAAATAGTAAGCAGGTGAAAGGCGTCGTCAATGTAGGTCAACGCATATCAGAATCCAATGACTTGGACCATTGTAGTGAACAAGACGCTGAAGCACGGCGTCATCAAATGATGCAGATGATGTTGGAATTGGAGCGCAGGCCGTCTGGGGTTGCACTCAACCAGTGTACCGCCTACCAAGGTCTCCGCAGTATTTGTCCGCGCAGCTACACGAGTTGTGCAAACTTTGCGCTCTTGAATGATGCGTACAAAAAAGAAAACCATTCGCAGACGCTAACCGAATCTGTCTCGCATCAGCGTCGCCACTCTTTGCATAAACCAACGAAGAAGGAACGTAAGTTTTTCTTAGAAGCAACATCTATGTGAAAGATTTGATGTTTACATTGTCTAACATGAATGCTATTGTTTGTGTTTGTCTAATGCCGGTGTAGAATTAATTTGCCGCCTAAGGCTGTTGATAGTCTTGTCAGTGGCGGCGGCACGAACCTCCTCAATATTATCGGAACACCAACATCCCCCATGTGAAGACCGCGGGCGGTGCTATGGAATAGTTAATTGTGTTACGTAATTATGAGCTGAATTATTAAGCTTAATTACAAAAACATCTAAATCACAATTTATGTATCAATGGTTTTCAAAATAAGTTACAAATAAGGACGAAACCGGTCTAATGGATGTATTGACTCTTATGCGGCAGGGTGGCTCGGTGGTTAAAGCACCAGATTTAGAAGCAGACGTGCCAAGGTTCGAGCCCTGTCTGTGGCAAATTCTGGATTTTACGTGATGAGTTTTCAATAAGGACGAAACCGCTCTAATGGATAAAATTTCTTTTGTGCGGCAGGCTGGCTCAGTGGTTAGAGCAACAGAATCCGAAACAGTCGCCCAGTTTCAACCACTGTTTGCGACAAATTCTGGACACTACGTGATGACATCCGAATGAGGACATAGCGGGTCTACTGGATAAATTGCCTATTCTACGCTATGCAAATTTTAGTTCATGTATGTAAATAATGGGCCAGGTTTTATGTCAAGATCGCAAACTTGATTAAAATAATTGTTATCACCGCCCGCACAAACAATTTTAGTTTTCTTATTTTTGTCATTATTAAATTTTGCTTGCTTTTTGTTCTTTGTATGGTTATATAGCAGTGATAAATTAGCTTCTTCTGTCTTATTTATTGCTCTGCAAGATGATGTGGTTGATGTAGTGCGTACCAATATTTTTTTTAAATTAAAATTGTGAATAGGAATCATTCCGAAAAACTTACTCCGGCAAAACTTTACACTGTGGCCTCGATCGACGTCGATTATCACTGCCCATGTACACGCCTTTTGTGCTTACAGGCGACTGATTTGTAGGGGGCGATACTACGCCCTATACCCACTATATGTTTTGTTAACAAGTATGAAAAATGGAAAATGCGATCTCCTGTGCGTATTTATATTCAAATAGTAATGAATTGAACCATGTTTTACCATTTTTGGCAAAATATTTTTTCGTTTTATGGCATTGTGCTTGCACCTGCTGAAGAGTTTCCAGTGAGCACGAAACGAATGTGTGTGCCTGAGGTTGATTTTGCTATAACTTCATGGTTCTGGTTGACCTAATTTTTACTTGGTACAAAATACCTAATTCATAATCAGCCGAAAATGATATAAAACAGACTAAGGATGATCTAACTCCGCACACAAATTTGGTTTTGGCACGCGAATAATCTTTTGTGTATGTTTAAATGTAAAACTGTTGTGACAGTTTGTCTAGCCTTAATTAAACGAACATTGGTTGTGCGTGTGGTGATAACAATTATTATAATCCAGGTTGCAGTCTTGATATAAACACCTGACCCATTAATTACTTACATATGTCAGTATAAACTGAGAATTGTATAGTGTAGAGAAGGCAATTCATCCAGTAGACCGGTTTCGTTTTTATTGGGAACTCATTATCTACTGGCCAGGTTTGCCGCGAACGGACTCGAACCTGGGCATCTGCTTTGGAACCTGGTGCTCAACCACTGGGCCATCCTGCCGCCTACACTGCACACAGACTTGTTTATGTACTAACTAATGTAACTAGTTTACAATTGCGATGGGTTCAGCAGGGCAGAACCGGTCTACTGGATGAATTTTCTCATACAATTCTTAGTTTCATACTGGCTTGTACTTGCCAAATTAATGGGTCACGTTTTATATCAGGCGGCAACCTTTATTATAATAATTGTCTTAATGTTGGCTGCTTTTCTTCTTATGTGAAAAAATATTACATTTAGTGTTTTGTGTGTGCTAGAAGGTGATAATGAAAGAGGGATACCTAACAAGAGGAAATATATCTTGGTTACCTTACCCAGACTGAATTTCATTGGTCTAATTTTTTGTGCTTATTTTTTTTCAATCTACTGTGTTTGTGCGTCTACTTGAGTAGATTTGCCGTTGTGTAGATACTCCACTGTGCGATTTCAGTCTTCTCTGCAAACTAGCACCGCTGACGGCCTCCCAGGTTCAGAAAACGTGCTCTACGAAGCGTCTTGCGGTACATTCAGAACTCCTGCTTACACGGAAGCAGAAGCTGTTAAAAAGGATGTCAGTCTTGCATCTTCATTGAGTGCTTGCTCGACCGGAAATGAGCCAAGTGAAATTAAAGGTAGTCTATCTAAATTATTTTTTATATAACGAAATACTTTGAAGCAAGTTCATCACTTCCAATAATTTGTTTGGACAGTTTAAGAGAAATCTTCTTTCGTCTGGATTTTCATGTTTATTGGTCTTAACTTAGCTACCTTTTGCAAATCAAAGGAACCACAGTTAAATTTATTTTCCATCTTTGTATACAAGAGGAGCAGGGCTTTCGGTTCTGATATAAATTTTTGTCCCCTGTGATGCCACGTTTATCTGCTAAACTACTGACTATCATCATCGTCGTCATCATCATCATAAACAGCAATATAATATTCATTTGTAACTAATGATTCACCTTCATATTAAAATCAGAAAAAGAACAAAAAGCAAGAAAAATCTTTTAAAAATTATATTTATGTAGGTGTTTATATATTTATGTGTGTAATTATTGAGTCAGTACATCACCTGGTTAAGACAAATGTCAAGACTGAATAGCCTGATGTCGTAGTCACCAGGATACATCGGTCTAAAACTTGTTTTCAAGTTCCCTCTTGACACAGTTTGACATTAAAATCACCTGAAATCTCTAAGATGTTGCAACACCGCTGAAGGCCTGTAGACAAACGTGATTGCTTTACAAGGAGATCATTCTTTCCATTAGCAGAATGGAGGAGAGTTTGCGTGTACATGTTTACGACTTCGAGAACCAGCTAGCCTCCGCGGCAACTAGCATAAGATAAGCAGGAGCTTATAGCTTTCCAATCAAGTAGCGCTGTCGCTACAGCATTGGATAAATGTAAGGTGACTCCATATCTCGATGGAGCACATTATCATTGGAATGTCGGATTTATCGCCTAATCCCGTAAGTTAGGTGCGATGTTGACACATTGCAAAGTGTTCAAAGGAATTCTGATCTCACGGAGACAAGCAACGATCATAACAGATTGACTAGCTTGCGAAGTAAAAGCCCTTACATTGCAAAGCCGTTAAATAAAAAATCTGTGTCTTTTTGGAAAACAACGATCAGAAACACTGCTGGAAGTCAGTCATTCCTATTTTGACATGCTGTTCGTACCCATACAAAAGTGGTCGCGTTGAAAGTCGCCTTCCTCCTACTTTTTTTGATTTCGTGCATGTTTGGCATATCAGACACTAACTGACCTCTAATAGGATGGTTTGAGGTTAGCAATATCATTGTTTATTCGCAAGAATCTTCACTCTCAGTGTTCCAATTTTTGGCCAATACGCAATAACATGTTTTCTCTTATCCAACCAGCGAGACTCGGGAGATGAATTTAACGTTTTATCCTACGCGTCTGCAGATGCAGTGTGGAATCATTGTTCGTTGTGTTCGTTGGTCACATGAGAACATTAGGTCGCCCATTCCCAATGGGGATGGATACCTCCGACTCAGCGTCATTCTGCTCTTAGTTGGTATGCCAACCTAGGCTGATGAGCATCACCAGCAGGCTTTCTTTAAGACTTCTCCTCTTAGATGGTCTGTCGACTAAGGATGGCGAGCGGCATCTGCCTGGAATAGGCTGTATAATAAGGAACGCAAAGAAATGCTTGTATCACTGTATGTGAACTGTCACAGCCAGTAGGCTGGATTAGGGTAAATGCTCTGAAACTGGCATGCGTCTTATGTTGTTAGGCGACTGGTTAGATACAATGGGTTTGGTGTTTACTTCAAGCTCGCAAACTTGATTTAAAGAATTTTTACCACCATCCTCGAAATCAATGATTGTTAAATTGAATTGCCTATATATGTATGTGGCGAAAGCTGCAAAAAATTCAATGTTCATGACCGCATAGAAATTGTGCAACTGACATTTCCAGTCAAGTTCAATGTATGCGAGATTACTAGAAGTGAGAGCCGCATATCTAACTTTGATTTCCACATAAATTCATTGCGGTTTGATCCTCACTAGTTAGCTTGCCGTCGTACTCTGATGATAATCATTGAAGGTCGGAACGCGTCAATGCGTGCAACTGGCGGTAGATTTTACCTGATCTGCATTTTGACTAACGCAGCCTTCATTGTTCCAGTAATTTTCTTTTAATAAAATATTTCGGCCCATCTTACCGTAGGCCTTCATCAGTTGCATTTCACGGAACAAATGAAGCAAGCGCCTTGTTTCCTCTAGCCATAATATTTATACCTCGGGGTGACCTTTAATTATATATTCGCGCGTCACATGTTTATGTGTGTGCATTTTCATAGCTGTTGTTTTCATCTAACTAATTTAGACCAGAGCGGCTGAATAATAATTTATCAATTGCATGCGATAACTATTCGTTTTACACACTCAATGTAAATGACGTAAATGAGGGGAAGACCCATAATTCAGAAACACTCGTCATAAAAACATGCCATGAGTGAAAAAACTAGAAGTCCGAAAGACTAATGCACATGTTAAATTACAATTCAAACCACCAGGTTGTACTCAAGGTAGACAAGTTAATAACAGTTATTAGAATACTATTAAATAGGCGCACGCCACGCATGTTCATGTGTATGTGTATGTATAACTTAAAAAACTTGGTTAAATTATTTTTGATACACATGTACGTACATCTAAATGAAACTGCAGTCAATAAAAATTAATTTGCCCTTTGCACGCAACAGACAAATTATTACCTATAAATATTGTATTATTAGAATAACTTCAATAGGTAGGGTGGGGGTGCAAAACAGAAAATTAGGGTTGAAATCACTAATTGTTTTAAAATCAAACGAATAGTTAGAGATGAAATTTTGAAGACTATATTCAAATTATAGATTGAACAATAAGCCCACTAATTAGTCAATCTTAATCTGATGTTCTTAATCTTTTACTGGAGCTAGCTTCAGTTACCAATTCATGCAATCGCCTTTTCCTTCCATTAGCTAATGCAGTATTCCAAATCGGACCTAAAGATTTTTCAACAGCTGTTTCATTCATAATATTATCTCTAGATTTAATTTCTATAGATTCCCTAATCAATCTCGTCACCCTATTACGACTACATATTGCTATGCGTTTGCATTCCTCCCAGTTGATAGTATGCCCAGTCTCCACTACATGACGAGCAAGATCTGATTTAGCAATATGTCTGTACTTACACGCAGTTTTATGTGCACCTCTTCTTACTTTTATTGGGCGCATGATCTCACTAACATACTTGAGACTAAAATCATTGCATGGGATCTCATACACTCCTGATGTGTCTAAGGGTTCAATCTTTTCTTTTTGGTTAGGGAGTATAGGGACTGTTTTAAAATGGTCCTTATATTGTATTTTAAAGCTAATGATTTCACTTTCTTCTTAATATAGAGTCCGGTAATACCATGACCTTCCGCTCTTCCTTCTCCTTATCCGCTTTAATGTATCTCAAACTAGGACTAAATTTCTTCACCACGTCCCTCATTGTTGCATCTATTAAATGAGGAGGGTAACCACTAGTCTTGAATATATCGCGTAGTCTACCTAATTCTAACTTCCTATGCTTTATATCTGTTAACTTGAGACTTCTTAATGTTAATGACTTTAAGATACCGACTTTCATACGATACGGGTGATTGGACTTGAAATTAAGAAGGATTCCTGAATAAGTATCTTTCCTATAAATATCTCTTCCCAATTTCTGACCATTTCTAATTAATTTGACATCCAAAAATGGTAATTCACTTGATAATTCCCTTTCTAAGGTAAATTGTAGTTCGCTCATTCGATTAGCTAAATTTAAGAAATTTACCAATTCATTATCACCATGGTTCCAGATCAGTAATATATCATCCAAGAAACGTAGGTACAATTTTGGTTTCAGTGGAGTCTTATCCAACAGATTATTTTCCAAATAATGCATAAAGATATTAGCTATTGGGACCGACAAAGGTTGTCCCGTTGGAACGCCTCTAATTTGTTTATAAAATTCCTTCCGAAATTTAAAATAGGTGGAGGACATACAAATACACATCATCTCCATGACGTGTCCTAACGTCATTTTGCTTCCTTCTAATATTAATGGGTGATCAACTAGGAAACGTCTAAAACAATCCAGAGCCTCAGGTACCGGTATATTTGTGTACATAGATACTACATCTAAGCTTACTAATCTATCCTTTTCATCTAGTACACATTTATCAACAATTTCAACCAAATGATATGAATTAAGCAAGGTTTGTTCTAAGAAATAGGAATATTTTCTTATTCTTTGGCACAAAAACATTGAAATTTTATATGTTGGGGAGTGTTGTACATTCACTATAATTCTGAAAGGATTACCCGGCTTATGCACTTTAACTAAACCATAAACTCTGGGTGCAACCGTATCTCTTTGAATGAGAGTGTTACCATGCGTCGAATCCAATTCCTCATTATCAATCGTATTATTGATTAATAATTTTATTTGTCCTTGTAACTTATCAGTAGGGTCTTTTGTTATTTTAGTGTATACTTCAGCATTACTTAACTGTTCTTTCATTTTATTGTTATAATCGGATTGATTCATCAGAACTGTAGCTCCTCTTTTATCCGCCTTTAGACATATAACATTATTTGATACTAACACCTTTCTGAGACGTTGAATTTCATAGTTTGGCTTAACGTTATCCTCTTGATGTGTTAAAACCATTGAGGCAACGTCTAATTCAAATTTCACCCTTTCATTATCCGAAAGAAGTTATGCTGATAAGACAGCATCAGTAATTAATTCATTTCTAACCGATCTTTCATTAGGAATAGCCATGTTTAAACCACAGTTAAGTAGTTCAACTTGATCTTTCTTAAGATTTAATGTTGATAGATTTACTATTCTATTAGACCCGATTAAATTATCACTTTCTTGGGATCTATAAATTCCCAAGTCAGCTAATTTTTTATCATTTCTAATTCTTACTTTTTTATTTCATCTGCGTCATCTAATAACACTCGTTTAGATACGATAAATATGGTTGGTTTAGATCATAACACTGAGCCCAATACTAGGTTGCCAAATATCGAAAATGGTTCTAGTAGACGATCATTCATTAAACCTAAGTTAGGTTTTAGCGTAGGCGCATTTAATGTGCGGACATTAAAACAACTTGGACAGCAAGAATCTCTTGCTCGTACGTTGGATAAATTAGAAATCGACATATGTTGCGTATCTGAAACCAGAATACAGGATCCTACGTGTATTACAGAACTAGTTGCACCATCCCTATCTACGCGTTATTGGCTTCGAACATCTGGTTCCACAGAGTCCTCTCAAGCCGGTAAATGGGGCGTTGGTATTGCCCTTAGCGCGCGAGCTGAAGCTTGCTTAATTGAATGGATCCCTTTAAATAGTCGATTGTGTGCGGCACGTTTAAATACATCTAATAAAATCAAAGCAAAAAACCGTTATCATCGTTGCCTCTTCGTTGTATCTGCATATGCTCCTACCGATTGCAGCACAGAAGAAAGCAAGGACGCTTTTTACTCCGAATTAAGCTCCTTACTAAGTAAAGCACGAAGTTCGGATATAGTCCTGGTTATGGGTGACATGAATGCTCAAGTTGGTCGCTTAAGTAACACAGAATTTCATTTAGGTGGAAGATACACTCTAAGCTCGACTCGCAATGATAATGGTGAACGGCTTTTGGATAGCTGCGCTGAACATAGACTATATTTAAGTAGTACAAATTTCAGACGTAGTGTTAGACGTTGTGCTACATGGCGTCCTCCAGCACCCGGACAACAGTGGATTCAAATAGATAATGTAGCAATTAGTTATAGATGGCGTGGTTGCATCCAGGATTGTCGCTCTTTTTGGAACACATGTCGACTCGGACCATGCACTTATCCGTTGTAGATTTGCTCTAAAATTTTCCGGGAAAATAATTAAGAATAAACCCCAAATTGATGTAGGCAAACTCGAACAACCGTCCCTCTGACAAAACTATGAAAATATTCTAAAGGCTAATCTAACTGGTCTGAATAGCGAAAATCCGAATATACTTTGGTCCAAGATAAGCGGCCTATAAAACCGCAGGCCTGACTGATTTACTTCCGGATTGCTGCAAAATGGTGACGATATAATTTCAGGGCGTTGATAGCTTTTTCATACTATATGGAATGCAAACCGTACCACTTGACTGGAATGAGTCGTATGTTTCCATCTTCAAAAAAGGCAATCGTAATTCGTGCGATAACCATCGTAATGGTTTGACTCGGTCGTATCAAGGTTATTTACTTCAATTCTCTACGTCGTCTTAGCGCTTCACGCGAATCACATACAAGAGAAGAACAGGCCGGATTCCGCACAGGACGAGGTTCGTTAGATATCTTCCCCACATTAAGCGACAAGTTCTCGAACAGAGACATTTATATCACCGTCCTGACCAGGTCGTCTTTCTGAACTTCAGGGTGCATTTGATTCAGGTGGATCGCAATGTTTTATTCACAAAATTTGTTAATATTGCTTAGAGCTCTCTATTTACAAATACTTCTATTCGCGTTAAGGTCTACAACGAATTAACACGCCCAACTTTAACCAACGGTGGTGTTCATTAAATTCTCCACTTTCCCCATTTTTACACTTTTGTAATCATTGCTATTATGAACAACACTCTCCACGCATTCAAGACGCTGGTACCGAAGTTCTCCCAGGAGATAAACTAGTCGATTTTGACTAGCGGACGATATCGTACTATTATTGGACAATCATACGAACTACACCAAAAAGACCAATGGAGCGTTGTTTCGTCTTTCGGTGGCAGAAATTCTTATAAATCGTAAGATACTGTTACAGGATTTACCACTCACTCCAACGTTACGACTGCAAGAATGAAGATCTTGACATAGTCGACAGGTTTACATATCTTGGGAGCTCTATCAATAACGTAGGCAATATGTCCGACGAGGTGAGAAAACGGATCGCGAAAGCTAGAGTAGCTTTCTCGAACCTTCGTCATTTATGATGTTATATCTTCTCACTTTGCCTTAAAGGTCGACATTTGTTATCTGTACGCGCAGTCTTACTATACGCTAGTGAAACTTGGCCTTAGAGGATTGATGATCTGAGACACAGACATTCGATCATCGTTGTTTGGCTTAGCACATGTTGGTTACCAACAACAAAATATACGTTGACATCCGTAGAAATGTGCTGGATCGGCAATAAGTGCTCGTCGTTAAAAAAACAAATAAGGCTCCATCAACTTCTGTTCTGTAGATGCATTTTGTATGCCCTCATTTCGATTACCCAATAGAGCTCTATTTCTCTCATCCAGCACCAAATTGGCGTAAAAAATAAGGTGGGCCGATTTTGACATGGCAAAAACAAACCATAAAGTCTTATCTAAATTGGGTAGTACAGGACCACTCTCGTCTGCCGGGATGGGTCCTCGTGCATCGTAGTTCTTGGTTAGTAACCCCCTTAGCGATGTGGCATCGAATCAATATCGATGGCGATCTTGTTGCAGATGCCTAGTAGAATCATCTTCGTAACTTTTCTTTTCTTGGTAGGGCAAAGTTAGCTGCGAGGTTCGGTTTGTTTATGACGTGATACGGTGAAATCCGCAAGGAAGCTGTGTTGCTGATGTCGCCTTGCCCGAATGCTAACTTGGCCATAATGGTGTTGTGGAGAGGTTTAGTTTGCCTCATTTCTGTGAGTTATCCTGATAAATTTACTCATAGTAGCAAGGTATTCCTTTTCTCTCTACCCTTCTCTCTCTCTCTCTCGTAAATCTCAATAATAATTTGTCTAAATTCACTTATATACTTTTTTCCACTCCTTATGGTTATATTGCAGTGAAACATTAGTCACTTGACTTTTGTGTGGCTGGAGATGATGATGATGATGAGGATGATGATGATGATGCGTGCAAAAGAGAAGTTAACATCGATCTTAATTTAGTTTTTCCTTAATTAGTACAATCTTACGTTTAACTAAATCACGAATAAAAGTTTTTACAATATTTTTACAAAGGTCATGCTTAAGAGTCCACCATAAGCATTTAATTTAAAATGAAAACATTTAGGAATAACATCATTTTTTAAACAAATACATAAAAAGGAAATATTTGACACTTGCCTCACGAGCTGTTGTTTCACTAGTGTATATTTATTATATCATTTAACGGCGTAGCCGCTGTAATTCCATGGCGGTAGATTTGTTATGTTGCTCGACGGCTGGGATTGGTGTTTACTTGAGGCTCGCAAATTTGATTTAAAGAATTGCTATCACCATCCGCGCAATCAATCATTGTTTAGTTACACTATCGACCAATGTCGTGAAACGACCGCTTAGTTGGTTTGGCCACTGTTTTAGTAGGCCACTTACACGTCATATCCGCCGGGCTAAGAAAGAAGCTTCGGAGGATGGCTGAACCCATTGGAGGAGTAGACGAGAAATCTTGCTGCCTGATGCTACTATTGGCGACAGCGATCATTTGATCACATCGCATCTTAATCGCAATACCAAGAAACATTTGAATAAGTGAAAAGTGACTAATGATCTCATAGTTGGGGAATATTAATAATGATATCGGTCACGTTACCATACCACTTTGTAGCTTCACCTTATTATATGCACATTAATGGTTTGTGGCAAACAAGAATTAGTTGAAAGGCTCGGCGAATCTCGCTTTATTGACAAAAACTTTTTTTTTAAATTTACTGTCCGCGTGACCTTGATCCTAGCTTATGTATTGTGTTTATTTCATTTGATTAAAATCTTTCTGGTCTCACATTAGTTATATCACATTTGAAATAAAATTTTGATGAACTCTGTTCAATATCTCACCGGAGTTTTTATTGAATAGCTATGGAAATTTCCTGGGTGACGTACGGCAAATCCTAGCCAGTCGTACCTACAACTTTAGCATGAAACTTGCCGATAATCTCTAGATGCAGTGATTTTATCTTATTTAAAGTTTGGTGATCAGTTTCACTGAGCATAACTAAATTATTTTTAAATGGGGGCGGCGACGGAGTAAGAGCAAGAACGCAGGATGCTAAATATGCGTGTCGTCACCGGTGTCTCAATTGCGGCTGCTTTTGGTTGATGGGAATTTTACCTCTTTTTCGCGGAATATCATCCGCTGGTGAGGTAAACTGAATCTTGTGTCTTTTCAGGCCACGCGTAACTACGAATCAAGTTATGTGGCAGCCGAGTGTTCGTTTATGATGCTAGTCTAATGGTTAGTATGGAGTTTTAATAAAAGAGTCTCTACTTTCAGTTTTCAAATATTATGGCGTACGTCGTGAATTATTGGTGAGGAATAACATGTCTCCAGCCTAAATTGACTAGTTACTTTTAACACTCTAGCTGATAGGGTCTGTGAACTGGCAAGCGGATCGATATTTCTAGAGGAAACGTTCCTAAAGAATGTAACTTCTAAGTAGTGGTCACTTGTTAAACAAAAAAAATATGATTTTATCGATGGAATGTGTTTTGAGCAAATTTTCTGTGCAATTTAGGACCTTTAACTGTGTGACTGCGGCATTTTGCATTACCATGATTAGCTAGTAAGTATGTATCGACTGCCCAGTTCATGCAAACTGTTTAAATAAAATTTACAGGAGTGAGGTAGTTATGACTCCAATTTTTTAACAATCCGCGCAATATTCTATAACTATCTTAAGATATGCTTTAAATAAAATAGGTTGCGCGACAGGGAACAGATTAATTACCTGACCCTTGTTGTACCCAACATAGTGTTTGCATTCACTGTTTTCAATTTGACTCCGAGTATGTCGGATACAGATTTCGGCAGCCTTTTTCAACGGACAGCACCTTCGACAAAAATTTTGACAATCATTATCACTTGACTTAATTGTTTGTATGGTGTGCTTTCCATTGCAAAAAGCTGCCGAAACCGAAAGTCGAAATATCTGGAGTCAAACTGAAGACAGTGGATGCAGACGCCTTGTTGGCTATATCTAACGATGTATTTAGTTTTTTCAATTTTAACTGCGTCAGTTTTCAACCTTGACGCAAACATAACCGTGCTTTTTATTCTACTCTGAAATAGATGGGCGAGATGAGACTGTTCGGTGTTCATTAGCAACACAAACGCGTCCCAAAGCAATGCGTCCGCCATGTCGTACTTTTGCATTGTCACGAGCCGATGCTGAAAGTTTTAACCTGAAGCCGGTCTTTTTTGGATGGTCATCTGTGCAAGTTGCTCCGATACCGCCGTCTTGGCCGCTCAGTTGGTCTCGTTCGTTTCAGGTTAATCGCCGTAGTCAGTTGAGAGGAACTTCTTATGGTTCTCAGTGCACGTATGGCAGCTATCTGTTAACATCTTTTGTGGCGACCGGCTGTCTGGTGTCGTTAGCCGCATTTCTGTCGAACGGCCTCGTAGTGGCGGTTAGCATTTTTCTTCAAACACTGGCCTTCCAGTTTTTCAGCTGGTCGTGGGTGAGTTGTGCACCGCAGGTTGATCAGTTTAAGCGATTTGTATTGCCCTGATTTTCATCCTATTTAGGGTATTAACTGACTAGGAATATTTATTGAAATGGTCTTTGTCTCTCTTTTCGTTTTGATAGGCTGTACAATTTCTATGCAGTCATGAACATTAAATTTTTTCAACTTTCGCTACATATACATATATAGGTAATACAATTTAACAATCAATGTCTGCGTGGTTGGTGGCAACAATTATTCAAATTAATTTTTCGAGCTTAAAGTAAACACCTATCCTATTGTATATAACCATTCGTCGAACAACGTAGCTAAATTAACGTCAGCCACACTTACTAATGCTTTTCGACATTCCATGATCATCTTCAGAGTACGACGGCAAACTGCACAAGCGAGAATCAAACCGCAATGCATATATATGGTAAGCAAAATTAGATATTCTGCTTTCTCTTCTAGTAGTCTCGCATAAAAGACAGCATTAAAGCTATACTGCATCCTTGCGGTTGTCACTATTTAACGTCACAAACACAACCGCAGCTAACTGTGCAAATAAGAATAGAAAGTTGAGAAGACAGTTCTACTACAAATCTGCAACAAGATCGTCAATGTGTTCGACTCGATTCCATATCGCGTAGTGTTTCCAACCAAAAAAATATGATGCGCACGTGAACCTCATCCTTGCAGATGAGTGGGTCCTATGCTACCCAATTTGGACGTAGTTTACTTTAATTGTTTATGCAATGTCAAAATCTTCCCACCTTGTTTCTTACACCAATCTGGCGCTGGGTGAGAGTACAGTGCTCTACTGGGAAATCGATTTGGGGGCATCTGCAAGGCGTGATCGAACTGACGTAATTTATGAAGCATTATTTGTTTTTCGAACGAGGAGCTCTTGTTGGCTGATCCAAAAATATGCCTACGAATTTCAGTGGTGGCTATTCGTTGATGGTACCCTGCATGAGCTACTCTTCTCAAAAAACGATGATTGAATGCATGTGAGCGTCTAAAATCATCAACTATAATGGGCCAAGTCTCACTAGCGTATTATAAAACTGTGTGTACAGATGCATTGTAAAAACGAAGCTTAAGACAGAGTGAAATTATCAATGTTTTTTTTCACAAATGACAAAGTTTCAAGAAGGCTACTCTAGCTTTCGCGATTATTATACTCATGTCGTCAGACATATTGCCTGGGATATTGATGGAGCTGGCAAGACACGTGAATCTGTCAACTATGTTCAGATTTTCACTCTGCAGTCATAGATTTGGAGTGAGTGGTGTGTAATCCTGTAAAGTTATTGTACATTTAGATGGTGCGAATTTCGTGCATTAAAACGGAATAACGTCTGCTTAAATATTCATGGTGACCTCAACAGAATCTAGATTGTCGTTTAATAGTAAGATAACGTCTGTATAGTTAAGATCGACTAATCTTCCACCTGGGAGAACAACCTCCATGCTTCTAAATATATAGAACGTTATCTAGTAATCTCACATCCAAATTTGACGTGGGGTTTTTTCTCTATAAGTCATGTCTTCACGAAATTCTGTTAGAAGACGTTTAGTGAAATGCAATGCAGCCTGTACCGAGATGCGGGTATGCGTGAATAAAACGTATCTAGAAAATACGTAATATCGTGTTTACCTGAATTACAAGTGGTTATATGACATAGCGCTCCAAGGGATGATAGGTAGTAGTCGGTGTAACGACAAGAGAAACGAACAAAACAATGTTAAATTAACTATTGTTTATTTATGTGTTACTGATAAATTAAAAAGAATGGTTTACCATAAACGGACCTAACCTAAAAAGTATTCATTGTAAAACAGGTTCATAACATTTAGGCAATTCAATGAACATTGGTTTTACGGGCGGTGATAACCAATATTCAAATCAAGGTTGCGAACTTGATACAAACACTGCCCCATTAAGTACATGCATTTGTCCGTATAAACTAAGCATTGTGTAATATAGAAAAGGAATTTCATCCAGTAGACCCGTTTCGTCCTTATTGGTAACTCATCACGTACTGGTGGTGAGGGGACACCACTTGTACCAAATTCCAAAGAAACTCCATGAAATGTGGAGCCGGCTTATCCTCCAAAAGGAGTCAGCCGCAGTAAAGTAAAGTAAAGTAAAGTAATCACGTACTGTCCAAAATTTGCTGCGAATAAGGCTGGAACCTGTGCACGTCTGCTTCGTAGTCCGTTGCTCTAACCACTGAGCAAACTTATTGCACGCTGCAAACATTTTTCAGTTATAAACTAACCAATGTTTCTTGATTAGCTTTTCTTCAGTGGAAGCCTCTCTATCGCAGGGTGGCTCAGTGGTTAGAGCACCAAATTCGGAAACAGACGGGCCCAGGTTCGAGCCTCTTCCGCGGCAAAATTTTTACAGTACGTGATGAGTTACTAATACGGACGATACCAGTCTACTGGATGAAATGCCATTTCTACATTTTACAATTCTTGGTTTATACGGATAAATTGATGTACATAATGGGTCAGGTTTTTTATCAAGATCGCAACCTTGATTTAAATAATAAACTCATACCATTTCAATATAAATTGACAATCGTTCTGTGCTCATTTTAAGAACTTGTAGTCTGGTTAATCCAAATTTAATCGATGAAGGTGCTATTAAGACAGAAATGTCTAATGACTGTCATAAGCAATTAATCAAGTCATTTAGTTAACGAAGAAATAAAACGAAACCAACGTGTAAAGGTCTGAAAAGAAGGCTATCTATTTAACCATTCGACTTAATTTGAACACTGTTTTCCTAAAAAAATGGAGAAATTTGTATTGGCTTAAGTACGCACATGTTGCTCAGCTAAACTAAAGAAAAACAACCGAAAATATCAACTTAAATTTATATTTATAAGCACAAATGCATTCGTTTTCGATCAAATTGCGAAGATCGATCGATCGGACGGCTAATAGCCGTTGCAATTGAAACGTCGAAATAAAATTAAATTGTAAATATACGTATGCAAATGCGCGGCAAATCATTGAAACCTAGTACATCTGCTCATCAGATGTTTTTTAAGCTGCTCTTAAAATACAATAAAAGAAATGCGTTAGCAATTTATTAAGTGTCCTGAATAAGGTAATCGCAGCCTGGCCTATTAAATCATAAAAGGTTTGTTCGAGAATTGAGCACTAACTAAAAGAGATGAACTTGAATGATTTGACGTTCGCGTATGTTACACTTTCTTGTAACCTTAATTTTCTCTGTGCTATGCTTTTCAAAATGTATGTTCATTTGTAGATATTTGAAGATAAAATAAGAAAGAAGCGTTTCCTGTATCTGCATTTTATCTGCGCACATGTGTGTGGTACTATACACACACACACACACACACAAATATATATATATATATATATATATATATATATATATATATATATAAATTGAACATTGCCGAAGTTAACGAAGGCAAATTATCAGGTAATCGAATTTCGTCCTCATTGTGAACTATACGAGTATCCAACAGGGATTTGCTGGAGTGACAGTTGTTCAGAACTGGTAGTAACTCTCAATTATGGTGAATTTTAGCATACATTGAAATCCATTGTGTTGGTACCATGTATCGACTCGACAATCATTGTGTTAGTACCATGTAACCTTTCGGTACCGTAATGTTGGTATCGGGTACTGACACGAGAGCCACAGTTTTGGTATCTATTACAGTCTTGATAAATATATTATAAATAGTAATTTGGCTTTGAAGTCGCATTTTCGAATACTTTATATGAAGCTAGCTTCACTATTGCAGGTTTACACATTAGTATAGGAGATTTTGCCATCCTATTTGCCCACATTCTTCACTCAAACATATTGCGGGTTAATGCCGTAATGCCCGCTTCTATTAATGAGTCGTCAGTTAGCAGGAAACGTGTGTGCATGAGATTATACTTTCCATTCATGCTTTGTTTGGTTTATTTTTCTGTTTATATTTGAAATAATGTGCTACTAGGTGCGCAACATCTAATACACAATTGCATATATTTATTAGTTCTCCGCCACAAACAGTATCTAACTCTTATATACCCAACAAGGTGTTTGCATCCGGTTTTCAATTTTACTCCGAATATTCCGGTTTCCGGTTTCGGAAACCTTTTTCAACGGAATGCACATCCCTCAAACATTTGATAATCATTAAGTCAAGTGGGATGTGCGTTCCGTTGAAAAATGTTTGCGAAACCGGAAACCGAAATATTCAGTGTAAAACTGAAGGGAGTGGATGATACTATTAGGAAGTGGAATTTTTTATTTTCATCTACAGTTGATATGCATTTTGAACGCTAAAACTGAATATTGATCTTGCATGTTTACAATTTATCGTGTTATTCGAACTTTTCGATAGACGTGGTCGGCATTTCTGTTGACGCTGTTCTGGTTTTGCTGCTTCCTCGGAAGACTGAGTTGCCTATCTTTGGTGGTGAAAACGTCGGATGCTTGGCAAGGCACAACCTACAAGAGGCTAAACCGTTTGAATGTTTCACCTGAACTTATCGAAAGTAAAAGGTATTCATTCATTTGTAAATAGATTCCAAATAATTTTCTGTTAAACGTGTTTGCAGTTATTGCTGTTCTTTTTTGCTATTTGTTGAGGGTCCCTGACATATCTTGGGTTATAAACCCGTATTTTTATTAAAAACAACCACAAGGAGCGACTTTCACATATAAATACTTAGTTTGAATAGGTTTGCGAAAGTAGAAAATCAATAAAGTAGTACTGATGTTTGAATGACTGTAATGATACGTATGCGGCTGTTGATAATGACGCTAATGACGATGATGATTACGATGATAGCAATTATGATAAATATAATGAAAATAGCGTTGATAACAGTGATGATGGTGATAGGGATGATTATGCTTATAGAGATGACAGTGATATCGGTTATGGTAAATTCAATTAAAATAACGTTGATAATTATGATGATTATGTTGATGATGATGGTAATGACGATGATGAAAACGAAGAAGATACGGTTGATTGTAAAAATGACATTGATGATGATGATGATAGGCATGAATATGCTTATGAAAATGCTGATGTTGCTGGCGAAGTAGATGCGGACGATTGTGAAGATGAAAGTCATGATTATATTGATGATGATTATTAAGATAGGGATAATTTTGACTATGTCGGTGGGGATTCTGATGATGAAGTAATTGCGGATGATTATGTAGATGACAGTGATGATGATGAGAAGGGAAATATCCATTATTATTACTATAGTAATGACAATAATAATTACTATTAAAAATGGGGCTGAATAGGACTATAAAAGATATGATGATGATGATGATGATGATGATGATTGATTGTGATGTTGATGATGGTTATGCTGATGCTTTATATTTATTCTTGTACCTCCATGGGTATTTTGAGAGCTTTAATAAAATTCATTGTACCCTTCCTGTGTGCAAAAACAAAAAGAAATTTTATCAGATATAAGAAAATTTTCTTTCTCATGGCCTTCTCAAATATCTACTCATGAACATATCTTTATATATAAATTAGAAAGCAAAACAAGATAGAAATATGTGAACAAAGAGAGTGTGAAAAATAGAAACCAATCAAATTGCGTGCGTCACATCCAGTTCAAGCTCAATGCTTGTACGTGCTTCTTCTGCTTACATAAATCCGGCTGCAATTTGTTTATCCATAAGGCTTCGTATGTGGCTAGCTCCCTTTTGTTTTTGCACACAGGAAGGGTACAATATATATATATATATATATATATATATATATATATATATATATATATATATATATATGAAAGAGAGATCTTAATTTCAATTCGTCATGAATACATTACCATTCCATCCGTACCAATCAGTTTGTCGTTGTACTCTACTGTGGACGGTGGGCGAATCTCGGTTTATTTGACTGATGGTACTTACGCCGTTATAATTAGCCTATAGAATAGATGCCAATTTATGTACGAGAAACGCGCAGAGGTTCCCTGAAAAGCGTTATTATATTCGGAATCAGACAGAATCATCACTATTATTCAACACAGACCGGGTATTAGGTGTTGTGCAATTAGTAGAAAATTTGCTCAAATATGACCAGAAGGATATACAAAAAAGAGCATGAACGGAACGTATAACCTCGTGCACATTCGTTTTGTGTTTACTGGCGACTCATAAGTAGGAGCCTGTATTACGCCCTTTACCCACTATATATTTAGGTAAGGAATGTGGGAAAACTGCGTGATATAATCTTCTTAAACCGTTTGCAGTGACAGAAATTTAACAACAAAAGTAGCGATGAATAATGAAATCCGCACACACTTTGCTTTTGTCCCAAACTTGTAAAAATAAATCGTTCACGTAAAAGCCAATTAAGTGAACACCTGATCGAAATTCAATCCATTAATACAGGAATACTAAGATCTCAAATAACACACGGTAAAACAATTTTTAAACCAAGTTTGCGAGCTTTAAGTAGACACAAATCCCATTGTATTTAACCCGTCGTTGAACAACATAGCAAAACAACCGTCAATCACACGGACTGACGCGTTTCGACTTTCCATGTTCATCGTCAGAGTACGACGGCAAACTGAATTTCGAGGATCAAACCACAATGAACTAATGTGTAAATCAAAATTAGATATCGGGTTCGCACGTCTAGTAGTCTCGAAAACATTATACTTGAATGGAAATGTCGTCTGCAAAATTTCTATGAAGTTACGAAAGTTAAAGATTTTGTAGCTTTCACTACACACACACACATATATATATATATATATTATTATATATATATATATATATATATATATATATATAGGAAATACAATCAAGCAATCATTGATTGCATGGTTTAGTGGTAACAATTCTTCAAATCAAGTTTGAGAGCATGAAGTAAACACAAATCGCATTGTATTTAACCAGTCGTCGAAGACGTGGCAAAACCACCGTCACTCACACGTAACTCATGTATTCTGTAATACACTAAGAATGACCCCTACTCGCACATAGGCGCATACTCATATGCGCTCAGAAATAAACCCGCAATTAACCAGCACCAAAAAATAGAAGTAAAAGTATAAATCGTAATTGCTTCCATCCACTTAATTAAATGAAAACCTACGATATATATATATATATATATATATATATATATATATATATATATATATATATATATATATAAATTTTAATGTGGTGGTCAGTTTTTTCGAAATTAACCACCTAGTATTTACTTCATAATAAAAATTTATAATATATGTATATCTTTTTTAGTTGCAGTTATGCATTATTTATTTATCATTGTTTTTGTGTGTGCTAACGTATATACGAATTCTGTTAATTATTTTTCTATAGCATTTTCAATGCTGGCTTCGTAAATAGCATATTTTGTGGTTAGTTATTATCATCGTCTTATTTATTTCTTATTTTTAAGACATCGATCGTCAAGTCCCTCTACTGGCATTCCACCTTCCGGCGATCATAGAGGTAGCACCCAATCTGAGCGTTTAAATCGCGGCCTACTTGAACAAAAGTCAATTATGCGTCCGTTTTCCTTAGGATCTAGGCACGCCAGACGTTTTCGGCAGAAATGCAACTCCTTTAAATCACAAGCAAGTTTAAGGCAAGACTTCTTTGTTGGTGGAGATAGTAGCAGCCTCGGTGATGGGAGTGAAGAAGTAGAGATTTTCGCCTCCGACAAACTACCTCTGTTGACTTCAACACCCACTGGATTCAAACCAGCCGGCGCGAGTAATTATTTTTCACACTTAAACGGTGATAATGGGATAAATTGCACGGATAAAAATGTGAAAAACTTGAGTGGTGAGCCAAACTGCTGTCAAATCGATCAGAATGAGAATTTTTTTGGCGAGAAAGAGCTGCATTCGGTCGATTTGAATAAGAGTAATAATGCCTTGACTGAGGTCACATTGAATCTGGAGGATGAATCGGATGAGCGTATCCCGATGTATCGTGTTTCGGCGACATATAGAGCGGCGGAACACAGTTCAGGGAAAAGGTACTGCAAAGTATAAAACTTATTAAACTTGTGTGATGTGAAAAGATAAATTGTATAATAAAACATTTTTAGTGTTAAAATTATCTTGGTTGTGTTGCATGCTAGACAACTTCGATGCATTTCTTTAAACCAAGTTTGCGAGATTGAGATGAACACTAATAACATGCATCTACATTGCAGTATGCAAGTATGTGTTAGGTGTTGCGCACCTAGTAACAAATTAGTTCAGTTGTGACCAGAAGGATAAACTAAAGGCAGCATAAACGGAAAGTATAACCTCGTGCACATTCGTTTCGTGCTTACTGGCGACTCATCAGTAGGAGCCGGTATTACGCCCTTTAACCACTATATATTTGGTAGAAGAATGTGGAATAATAGGACGGTACAATCTCCTAGGTTCGCAAAACCTAATACATGCTTGCATATATATTAGCTCTTCGCAACAAACAGTATTTTACATTGTAGTATGTTGTGCGACGAGGTAGATACAACAAATGCGGTTTCTATCCAAATCTCGCAAACATAGTTTAAAGAATTACTATCGCCACCCGTGCTATCAAATTTTGTTTAGATATATTAATTGTATGCACGTAACTAAAAATGCAAATATTTTAAAGTTCCTGACTGCACAGGTATTGTGCAACCAACATTTCCAGCCGAGTATAATGTATGCGAGACTACTAAAGGTGAGAGCTGCATATCAAATTTCCTTGTACGCGTTGTATGCCTATTCAGTAGCATATTCTGTAATTTAATTATTTGTATGGATGTGATATTAAAGTCGATTTATACCATTTGGGTTTAATACACAAAATGTTGCATTCTTAACCACATATCAGAGTTTTTGAACTTTGCATAAGATAGATAATTGGTGAGAAAAATGTCTAATCTGCATATGTGCTCAGTGTGTTAAACTCTGACCAGGAATAGGCAGAAAATCTATCATTCAATTCAAATCGATCATTTGACGGCTGGTTTATCCTAACGCGTCGTTCTAGCAGAATCTGAATGAAATGTATCGTCTCAAAACGAATATTATTTTGTGTATTTTGGACAGCAGCCATTTTCGTGTATTTGTTGTTAAATTTAGAAATAATTTGTGTATGGATCTACTTCATTATATCACACGTTTATACAACAGTTTAAAATGGACTATATTCTTCTCGCCACTTCGCAGCTCGACTCCAATATCTGGTATTTAACAGTTAGATACTGTTTGTGGCGGAGAACTAATATATTTGCAATTGTGTATTAAGTGTTACGCACCTACTAACAAATTAGTTCAAATATGACCAGATAGATAAACCAAAGACAACATGAACGGAAAGTATAATCTCAATGAGCACAAAGCGAATGTGCACATGAGATTATACTTCACGTTCATGTTGAATTTGGTTTATCCTTCTGGTCATATTTGAATTAATCTGTTATTAGGTGCGTAACACCTAACACATAATATCTGGTATTCAATGAAGAAAATTTATAAAATCAACTGAGATGATGTTGGATTTAATGCATACATTGTACGACAGTGAATGAAAAGCGTAAAACGCAGATATAGAGGCACATACAAACACAAGCACAAAAAATCAATAGTTTATATTCATATTACTATAATTAATGTTGCAATCCTAATATTAGTGCCTGACCCATTAATTACTAGAATATGTCAGTATAAACAAAGAATTGTATAGTATAGAAAAGGCAATTTATCTAGTGGACCGGTTTCGTTCTTATTGGGAACTCATCAGCAATGGCCAGAATTTGGCACGACAGTGTATATTCATACATTTTACAATTTATTTCACGGCGGAAAGAGAACCTTTAAAGGATTTCTTCCGCAGGACGCATCTTATTTTTATTTCACGCTTTGTAGAACCCGTGGAATCCAACAGGTTTGGTGGGTGATTCTATACGCAATGCGTTAGGATATTGCAGAAGTTCCGTTTGCCAGATTGCGCAGTCTAAAATACTCTGGGATTCACTTACTTAGCAATGTACATGGCGCAGTGAGCAATTATTTCATGTGCATCATTAAAACTTATTGAACTGTTAAACTACAGGGAGGATATCCTCTACATTTACGTACAACGAAGAGTAAATGATTCGAATGGTGCGCCCTCATTATCGTCCTTTGATTGGATGCGGCTTCTCTGTTGATTAGTTCCCGCTACTGCCCAGTTGATATTAACCAAACTGAACTTAGATATCAAGTTCGAAAGCAGACAGGTGAGGTCAGCTATATTTTTTCTCTCCCATAATTCAAATGTATAGAAAGGTAAGACACCCATGCCTAAAATTTAAGACCCTGGATTTGATGTAAAGGGTTTTAGACGTGCGTTACTCGAGTGTTTCGTGTAACTTGGATAAGGCAGTTGCAGCAAAGCTAATGCGCCTGGAAATCTAGGTAGGATCTATTCCGTCATGTTTCATCAGGGTTCCTAAATAAACTATCTTGTTCCTGTCTAACAGCATGGAGTCGTTTAGCACAAAGTTAGACTTCGCATAAAATACGACATCGTGACTCTTATTGGGGCGTTAATATTATCCCTCATTTGAATCTTCCTTAGCGCATTTACTGACTATGTGGAGCTCGTCATTTTCGGATATCTATACCATTGTCAGCAAATTTTCACACCAGCGAGCATTGCTAAGTTCAGTGAGAACTACAACCACGATCTGAGTTTGAACAACTGGTTTTGAAATAACGCTCGCATGTGGAGCACTGAGCAACACACCGAAATGCAGCCACCTGGACCACCTAGGTCACTAACTGTTGCGAACGATTCTTTCATTTCATCATTCTTTACAACTTGTTTCGATTGAATGACGGCTTTCACACTGATGTCTATAAGATCTGCAAGTATAATTACAATCCGAACTACTGGGAATTTTGCGCCTAGTTTTGACATCTTCCACAGGCTGGTCAGAGACCCAGTGAATTATTCTAAAGTAACCTAAAAGACTACACATTGTAGAACCTAAATAGAAATTGTGTGGCGAAATTTCCAGTCAAGTGCAATATATGCGAGACAACTGGAGGTGAGAGCCGCATATCTAATTTTGTTTTGCATATATATGCATTGCGGTTAGATTCTCGCTAGTCTGTCTTGTTATAATGTTGATCATGGTAGGTCAAATGCATCAGTACATCTTACTGACGGTAGTTTTGCTATGTTATTCGACGACTGGTTAAATCCAATTGGATTGTTGTTTATTTCAAGCTCGCAAACTTGATTTAAAGAATATTTTTTTAGATTTTTCACAGAATGTTCAGAGACTCTGTGAGTTATTCGAAAGTAACATAAATGCCACACACTGAAGAATCTGCCTTGTGCAAAACTGGAATCATCTTCGCTAACAACATTTTCGAATTTTCAACTGCGAGACCATCGAATTTTGATTCATAGAACTGTCACTTTTTCGGTAAGGATTGTTCGATTTCAAATAAGATTTATTATAGGCTTATTCTTGGAAAACTTTCCCAATTAGTTCTGTGTCAATCTGCGACGACTGAGCGCGTGGTCCGAGAACAGATTTGTGTCCCGGACGCACTAGAGCTTTGAATGAAACCATGCCATCTCTGTCTGATCTACATTTGTCATTGAGCAAGAGAACACCGTGTAATACAAAGCCTTACGCTACTTAAGTATAATATTTATTCTGTACACCTCTTCAAGTTTCGGTCTCAATAGTTGCTGCGTATTGAGCTTCAAGTGTACCGGCCACCGAGATAAAATTTTGCCCCGCTTGATGGCTTAACTTGAGCCTTAATATAAACCATAAGATAAGACTGAGTACAGATTAGGATGCATTATGCTGTTCTAAGAGCTCACTGGTAATCACTTCGATGCCCGATTTTCGCTCGAGCCCAGCTGCAAATGTCGATACTTTTTCCAAGTAACGGTTGAGAGTTGGCGCGTACACGTTTATGACTTAGAATCGGGTTTTCTACATGGAGTCTAGAGTAAGCCAAAAGATTCTTGAGAGCTCCTCTGTCAAGTAGGGCTTTCGCTGCATCACTGGATGGGAGGAAGGTAGCTTAATAATGGGCTGGATCACTCGCGTTGGAGCTGAAGTAGATTCGATATATTCCGTAAGGTAGGCTCGAATGAGACAGGTTATGGAGTGCCAAAAGGAAATATTATCTTCTGGAGATAGTCGATGTAGATATCGTGCTTTTGACTAGTTCGTAAGGCAAAATCTCTAACCTTCCAAAAGGCATTGTATAAATATTATTCTTGCATACACGGCACACAATGACCAGAAAATGGTGTCGAATGTCTGCCGTGCGTATTTCGGTGTTTGTTCTGCTCCAGTACAAAATAGGTAGCGTCACCAATTACCCTCCTATTTATTTCCGGAAATCACGCATTTGAGACTGACTTTCTTAACTTCGTCCGTAGTATACAAGGTCAATCAGGCATTAATCGACCTCTGATTAAATGTTTTACTAAGCAGCGTCTTCTGTGATTTCGCGAAAAGATTCGACATACCACAGATTAGCATGTTGAGACCTTAAACATGGGAATTTCAATGTCAGGCGTATTTGCGACAATTTGGTTTTGCTTATCTCCTCTCTAGTTCTCAACTATAAAGAAAATTCTTTTTATTCGGTGTGCAGGTCGTCCATATGTGGGCTATAATAGATCAAGCAGGTCGCCAATTTCCAGTCATCATACTATCAGAGTAACTGCCGCCTTAACTGAACGCGCATCATTTGCTTAGAACAATTTTAGGTCACCAGACATTAAAGAAAGCGTTGATTGCGCGGGTAGTGATAACGATTACGCAAATTAAGGTTACGAGATTGGTATCGACACCAGCCCAATTATATTCACAAATTTATCGGTATAAACTAGACAGTGTATAAGGTAGCAGAGGCAATTCGTGCAGTAGGTAAGTTTTGTCAGTATTTGAAACTCTTTAAGTAATGTCCAGTATTTTGACGTGAACAGGGCTCGAACGTGGACCCGATTGCTTCGGTGTCTTCGATTCCTTTTTCTATAAGACTACATGGTTTTTGTGTGTTCTGAAATAGCTCATTTGCCTGTCTTTTTCTTATTTTAACAGTTAAATACTGTTTGTTGCGGAGAACTAATACATATATGCAAGTATGTATTAGGTGTTGCGAACCTAGTAACAAATTAGTTCAGTTGTGACCAGAAGGATAAACCAAAGACAGCATGATCGGAAAGTATAATCTCATGCACATTCGTTTCGTGCTTACTGGCGACTCATCAGTAGGAGCCGGTATTACGCCCTTTAACCACTATATATTTGAGTGAGGAATGTGGGATAATAGGACGGTACAATCTCCTAGACGAATGTGTAAACCTATAGTAGTGAAGTTAACATCATATAAAGTCTCGAAAATGCGACTTCCACGCTAACTCATATAGAGGCATATATATATATATATATATATATATATATATATATATATATATATATATATATATATATATATATATATATATATATATATATTTGCCTGCGAAATGCAGGCATACAGTAATGCATCGTTCAGCATCAATAAGATGCTGAACTATGCTGATTTGTTCATGCGTTCCTGTCATTGATTTCATGACAGTTGGTGCAAATAACGAGAATTATATGTGTCAGGCTTGTATCCGTTTATCTTTAATTTATAACTATACTGAGCTTAAGTTTTTCGCATTCTGTCGAAAATCAATCTAGGCGCATTCTGCCAAACGTAAATCAAATTCATCAATCTGGCTTTAAAATCAAATGTAAGATGGAGTATGTATTTATTCTTTGCAATATGGACTAAACATTGCATACGATAGAAAATAAAGTCCATCAAGTGGACCGGTTTCGCTCTTATTCGGAACCCATTAAGTATTTGCCCAAGGGCAGTGGCCTCAGCTTGAACCAGGCCGTATTTGTTTCAATCTTACTTTCATCCATTTGACTACCCAGACCGCGAACTATGTGACATTTTACGTTATATAGCATCCTATGCTTCTGGCTAGTCTTTCCTCAATGCGTCGCTTTCGACATCAAACTCCAACCGGCTATCCGTGATCTGTCATTATAGAGCAAACACAGTTACATCTGGGAAATTGATAATTATTTCAAGCATAATGACATTAACTATAGCACTTTTTTGCTTGATATGTTTTATTTTCTATTGTACGCAATGTTTGGTTTATATATATATATATATATATATATATCATGGATTCCCATTTGATTATGTGTGTGGCAACTAGTCGGACTCGATTTTACTTCTGATAATTACCGATTGACTAGGCATATTTGGAAAGTTTAACTCAAATCTCTCCGTTGCTATAAAGGCTGAAGAGATGAAGGAAGCGTTTTTTTTTCAGATGGTAGCCAAAGTCTATTCTCACTAATTCATACAAAAGGTGAGATAAAATTAAAAATAAGCGGCACAGTATAAACCGAGGAAATGTGTTGTTTCAATTAATGGGACGGTTTTTTCGCGCGAGAGGAATTTTTTTTTGCCTTCCGATGCCGGTTTTATTGATGAGGCCACTGCACAGAAGCTCAAGCCAGTTGGATCATCTACACCAATAATGTACGGATTACCAAAAACACACAAAAGAGGTTGTCCTATTAGGCCAATTTTATCAATGGTAAATTCTCTGTTTCATGCACTAGCTAAATGGCTAGTTCGTTTACTTGAACAAAATTCAAGATATAAATGTTAAAAACAAGATTATGGTATCTTTTGATGTTACGTCTTTGTTTACAAATGTTCCAATTGATGAAACCATTGACATTATAGTCAAAGCGGTAGAACACAACATATAACCATCGCCGGTGCCAGGTCACACTCTACGCAAGCTTATTTTATTGTGCACGACAGACGTACGGTTTTGTTATAATGGAAGCATCTACAAACAGACTGATGGTGTCGCAGTGGGAAGCCCCTTATCTCCAGTATTGGCTGAGATTTTTCTCGGGCACCTAGAAAATACATCATTAAAGAGTGATATAAGTAAATGTGCTCAATATATACGGTACGTGGATGATAAATTTCTTGTACTTCAGAACAGGTCGCAATCACGAACATTGCTTCAAAGTTTCAACAAAGCACATAAGAATATCGACTTCACGTCAGAGCACGAGAAAGAGGCCTGTCTGCCTTTCCTAGATGTACTATTAAAGAAAGAAACTAATGGTAAATTAAACAGAACAATTTACCATAAACCAACATGGTCTGCACAGTATTTGCATTACAACAGTTTTGTGCCATTTCAATATAAATTATCAACAGTTCGTGGTTGCTTTTCAAGAATTGACAGGTTGGTTAGTCAAGATTCTAAATAAAATGAATATAATAAAGCAATTAACGATTTAATGTCTAATGGCTATCCCAGACCATTAATTGAATCAATTATTAAAAGGGGCATTAAACAGAAACAGACGTATTATGGGCCAGAAAAGAAAACAGTCTACCTAAACATCCCATTTAAGGGGATGCAGTTTCCCGAATGGCACAAAAGAAAGTTGAAGCAGCATTGACACGCACATTTAATGCAGCCAAACTACGAGTGTTATTTAGGGTAACACACTTGCCTTTACCAGCAATCAAAGAGAAACAACCGTTAATGTCGATATCAAATATTATTTATCAATATACATGCGCAAGTTGTCGATCAACTTACGTAGGCCGATCGACCAGACAGTTAATTACTCGAATGAGGGAACATTGCAACTTGAACGCCTGTTTTAAATCAAATGGTGAATACACGTCTACTATTGCGCAACACATCATCGAAACAACGCACGTATGTTCTCCAGACGTAGCATTCAAAGTAATTACTAAATACAAAAACAAAAGGGAGCTAGCCACATACGAAGCCTCATGGATAAACAAATTGCAGCCGGATTTATGTAAGCAGAAGAAGCACGTACAAGCATTGAGCTTGAGCTGGATGTGACGCACGCAATTTTATTGGTTTCTATTTTTCACACTCTCTCTATGTTCACATATTTCTGTCTTGTTTTGCTTTCCACTTTATGTATAAAGATATGTTCATGAGTAGATATTTGAGAAGACCATGAGAAAGAAAATTTTCTTATATCTGATAAAATTTCTTTTTGTTTTTGCACATAAGAAGGATACAATGAATATATATATATATATATATATATATATATATATGCATTGCGGTATAATCCTTACTTGTCAGTTTGCCGTCAAACTCAGATGATGATCATGGAGGGTTGAAACACGTCATTGCGTACGACTGGCGGTAGTTTGTTATGTTGTTCGACGACTGGTTAAATAAAATGGGATTGGTTTTTACATTAAGCTCGAAAACTTGATTTAAAAAATTAAGTAAAGCTGGCGGATTTTAAAATCGACTTTATTATGGCCATATACATGATATGGCTGTTCATTTCAGAACTGCAAACTTGATAAACGTAATTAAGATCAGAGATAATGAACCGTAGGTTACCGACTTAAAAACTTCTTTCAATTAAGAACAATCTGTACACTGGTTTACAAGAGGGGATAGTGATACCCGGTCGCTTTAAAATAACCGTAATTCAGAGTATATGATGTTCGTTATCCTTGGTCGGCATGCCACCTAAAAGCAGGAGGACTGTGAATGCGAACAATCCATCATCTAGGGAATGGACCACCTAGTACCTTTCTATAACCCACAAATAAGCATGAGCAACAAAAGGACTCTGAATTAATCTCGCAATAAAATCTTTTCTTTACAAGCGGATATTTCAGTCAGAATGAGCACGAACGACAATTTTGTTTTAATGGAAGCATCTCATCATCATCATCATCATAATGAAAAACATCATTATCAGCAGCGTCATCATAATTATAATCATCATCACCTCTATCTACATTGTCATCATCGTCATCTTGTCATTTATAATAATAATCATCATTATTATTATCATCACCACCGCCACCACCATCATCATTATTTTCATCATAATCATTTATCATCGCCATCATCATCACCGCTGATTCACTGCTGAGAAAAAATGACGGAAATTGAATAAATTTTACAATAATTGGAAAAGTGTCCCGGCCTACGTGGTCGACGTTCCATGGCAAGGTTCATCGGTGATGGAATGTCAAATAACGGCCGTATAGAACTGATTATTTAGTAAATTTTATTATTGATAAATACCTTCAAATTGTGATCTATGAGTGGCGTTAAACAAAAATGTGAATAAATCGATTAAAATAGCTATCAAGGCGCTGGCAACTATAACGTGTTTTCTCGAAAATCTCCGCAGCATAAAGCAGGATCTTAATTCAAGGACCTTAGGCATGTTTGACTTGCAGGCCAAGGACTTGGTTCGTAGTAGAATAGATGGAAAATTCGAAAGTAATATGAAGACTTCCAACATCAGCATTCGTACAGCTAATCTGTCTCAAAATATCAGCAGAATCCAAACCTCGATGATTTGCGCCATTTTGCATGATTATAGGTTCTGAATCAAAATAGGTCATACCAACCGTTTTTATGTGTTAAGCTTTAGATCTAAGTGAATAGGAATTTATTGTGAACAATTAATGACTCTGACGCTCTCCTCAGAACAACGAAGTCAGCGTATTCAAGGTCAAGAAGCTGGTTACACCACCGATCTCCATTCCGATGAGTATTTAGATAACTTTGGCAAGGACTGCAACGACAACACAATTCAACGGAATTAAATCAATGAAACATACTGGGCAAAAACCGGAGCTAATCGCGAAATGCTCCGAGAGTCGTTATAACAGGCCTCGAGCAATCGGAAAATTTCGGACTGGGCACTATAATTTAGCATAGCTCGTTATTAACTTACACTCGAGGCAGAATCGAAAGGAGCTAAGTAGTTTATTCAAGTACCAATATTGGGCCAATGATTCCGATGTCGCGACTCATGAGAGCGGGGAGGGGGCTGTGCGTAAATTTTTTTCATGCATCATATTTCCTGTTAAAATCATGCCTGGGTTCACGCAGTTGACCTCTTTCACCTGTTGCCAACCCTCTTAATGGGGATACTTGAAATGACCAACTTTGATGCAGCCCAGAGCAAACTGATACCACGGTAGTTGGCAGGAGTGCTTGCGTCAATTTTTGTGAATGAGCACCACTTGTTATGTGATGGACTCGTTCCACAATATTGCAGTAATCAGCTTGTGCATACTGCGCAATTGTATTCGCTTTCATGCATGTAAATTTGGACACAATACTGGCGGCCGCATGAAGAAGAATTGCATTCTGAGTATTGCTACCAGAAAACTTTAATCAGAGCTCGTACAACATCCATGATATGTTCGTGCATAATGAGCAAAACACGACCAACACCTACTTACCAGAATGAAGTCCTAATTGCATGGGTTACATCGCTGCGCTTTGAAAGAAGATATTGCTTGTGGCGCTGAAAAATTAAGTTTACAACAACTGAGTTAACGCTAAGTGTAAGAATGAAATTATATTTTCGTTATCACAGATATTTTCAGCCAGGATCCATTTTTCTAAAGCTTCGTATCCCGCATATTGTTGACCTAGTGTATCAAAGAAATCACCAGAAAGCACTAAGATGTAAGGATTTTCAAAGTTAAAGAAAAAGAAATCGTTTTTCTCGTTTGCAGAATGGCTTTTACGACTCAGAGAAATAGCTTGCCTACGCGGAGCCTAGCGTAAGTCAAATGATAACTTGTAACTCTCTTGTCAAGTAGAGCTGTTTCTGCAGCACTGGATAGAAGAAAGACGACACCATACTAGGCTGGATCACTCTCGCCTTGTAATGGCACAAATATCGCAGTTTCCCGTAAGTTAGACCTGAACGAGACACATTGTGGAGTGCTCAAAGCAATTTTTGTCTACTGGATACAATCAATGTAGATGCTTTAATTGCGCTGTTCACCAGCTGCATAAGATTGGCAAACTCGCGAAGTAATAGCTATCATATTCCAAGGCGCAATGGATAGAATGTCGCTGAATCCAAGGGGCACACATGGACCATCAAATGCGGCTGGAAGTCTACCGTGCTTATTTAGTCGTGTAGTCTGTTCCGATAAAACATATTTAGAATCGCCAGTCGCCTTATTCCCAGTTATTCCTGAAACTCATGCATGTGATCACAGCTTTTTAGAGGCCTATCATGCTCTAAATGGCCTGTGATTGGATGTTTTAAGCTAACACTAACAATATTTACTCAATGACGTGCAGGCGGCGATATTGGCTCCTCTCCAGCTTTGCATAAGGAATCCTGAACACAGGGGCACTATTTTCAGACCTATCCGCAATATGTTGACTTTGATCACCAGTCCTGCAAGGTTCAGCAGAAAAGACGACAATTTTTATACTGCGCGTCAGTCGATGAAGTTTTGAATCATTCGTAAAGTGTTGCTCATACTTGTTTGTGGGTTATAGTAGGACACTAGGTGGTCAATTCCCTAGATGATGGATTGTTCGTATTCACAGTCCTGCTTTTAGGTGGCATGCCGACCAAGGATAACGAACATCATCTGCTCAGAATTACGGTTATTTTAAAGCCACCGGGTATCGCATACACCTCTTGTAAACCAGTGTGCAGATAATTCTTAATTGGAAGAAGTTTTAAGTCGGTAACCTACGGTTCATTATCTCTGATCTTAATTACGTTTATCAAGTTTGCAGTTCTGAAATGAACAGCAATACCATGTATATGGTCATAATAAAGTCGATTTTAAAATCCGCCAGCTTTACTTAATTTTTTAAATCAAGTTTTCGAACTTGATTTAAACACCAATCCCATTGTATTTAACCAGTCGTCGAACAACATAACAAAACTACCGCCAGTCGTACGCACTGACATGCTTCACCCCCTCCATGATCATCATCAGAGTTTGACAGCAGCAAACTGACAGGTAGTTAAACCACAATGCATATATATATATATATATATATATATATATATATATATATATATATATATATATATATATGCTAGTGGTAACAAATCTGACTCGTTTTTACTGCTGTTTCTTGTTTTGACTAGTTGGTGAGTGTGTATGCGTTTGTGTTTGTGTGTATGCGTGTTTGCATGTAAAGGTCATTCTCGCAGTATTGCGAAGTGATGTCTGATATCTTGTCATTATTGTTTTGATAGCTTGAGAATTAACCATTTGTGCGCATTGTTCACTGTTACATATACAAGTGCTATTTTTCCCAGTATAGTTGATCGTTTCACCTCGTTGCGCAAAGTTTTCACGTGGTAACAACGCCAGTGTTGATTGCAGTGTTAAATGCTTACATTGTTTGGAGACTTCTGTCATCGTATGCGCCTCTGTTATTTCCACTTCAGTTTGTTGCCAATCCGATTGTACGTTTGTTGATTCTAGTCGAGGGCCTGTTTGTTCTCGGCTGGATACTAGTAGATTGTTGTTGAATTTTGTTATTCTTGGCCAGTCGATAAGGATATCATGTTGATGAAACTTTTGAATATTAAGGTCAGGTGCTTGTTGTTTTATGTAAAGTGCTTCGTAGATAAATAATAATTTTTCTGATTTTGCTTTATGTAGAATTGTGAAATTGGTCGAATTGACAGGGTGCCCCGTTGCCAATATATGATCGGAAATAGCTGATTTTCCTGACGGTGGCAAGCCTTTGTTAATCAATTTCTGTGGCAAATGTTGCTGGATTCTGCTTATCAATTGCTTCTTCGTACGTCCGATATATGTGCTACCGCACATACATGAGAATTTGTAGACTATGAATGATTTGGAGAGAATTGGCAATTGATCTTTGGCATCCAACCTCATGATTCTCTGTGTACTAAATGTCATATTAATATATATATATATATATATATATATATATATATATATATATATGTGTATATATATGCAAACATTTCAGTAGATATGCGGCTCTCACCTCAAGTAGTTTCGTGTACATTGGACTTGACTAGCTGAGATGTGGCTGAAAAGAATTTCTATGCGGTCACGAACATTAACTGTTTTGCAGCTGTCGCCAAACATACATACGAAGGCAATACAATTAAACAATCATTGATTGCGCGGGTGGTGGTAACAATTCTTTAAATCAAGTTTGCTTTACGTAATATTACTGAAACGTTCTCATTTAACATATCATATTTTCTGTGCTAGCTGATGCATTTAAACTAACATAGGAGCTGCCAATTTGTTTTGAATATCAAAATATCTTAATTAAACCAGAGTAATTACATTTTAATTGGCTACTACCAAATAATCCATGCTTAGCACTGACAATCATTATATTTGCAGCGCTTTTTGGTATTTAAATTTTCTTTGTTGTGGCGAACTAATATAAATTTAATTGTGTACTAGGTGCTGCGAAACTAGTAATAAATTAGGTCAAATAGGACCAGACGCATAAACCAAAGTCAACATGAACGGAAGGTATAATCTCATGTGCACACTCGTTTCGTGCTTATTGGCGACTTATCAGTAGAAGAGTGCAATATGCCCTATACTCAGCACATATTTGATCAAAAGAAGTGTGGACAATTGGACTGTATAATCTCCTAGTCGTATGTAATCGAGTAAAACTCGTATGAAGTCTTTGAGGATTTGGCTTCAAAGCCATTTTACTATATAAAATATCAAAGATTATATTATGTATTAGGTGTTGCGCACCTAGCAACAAATTAGTTCAATTATGACCAGAAGGATAAGCCAAAGACAGCATAAACGGAAAGTATAATCTCATGCACATTCGTTTCGTGCTTACTGGCGACTCATCAGTAGGAGCCGGTATTACGCCCTTTAACCACTATATATTTGGGTGAGGAATGTGGGATAATAGGACGGTACAATCTCCTAGACGAATGTGTAAACCTGCAATAGTGAAGCTAACATCATATAAAGTCTCGACAATGCGACTTCAACGCTAACTCACACTATATAATATATATACCGAGTCTGTAAAGGATACTAACACTATGGCTATTGTGTTAGTAACCGATACCAACATTGTAGTACCGAAAAGGTACATGGTACTAACACTATGGTTTCCGAGTCGGTACATGGTACCAACATGATGGATATCAATTTATGCTATAGTTCACCGAAATTGAGAATTAAAACTATTTCTGAACACCTGTTACTCCAGTAAATCCATACACTCTGGCCTTGATCGATATCAGTTATCACATTTCGCGGTAAGCATGACATCATTCAATTAAATATATAACAGTTAGATACTGTTTGTGGCGGAGAGCTAATATATGCAATTATGTATTAGGTGTTGCGCACCTAGCAACAAATTAAATAATGTCCTGTTGTTGCATATTTCGTGGCCAAAAATGTAGTGTGTATAGGGCATAGTACCGACACCTACTTATTGCATATGCATTAGTTATTCGAAAATATTATGTATAATTATCATATATTTAATTGAATGATGTCATGATTACCACGAAATGTAATAACTGTTGTCGATTGATGTCCGAGTGTATGGGTTTTCCCGGAGTAACAAGGTTGCAGAATTAGCTGTAATTCTCAATTTTGAGGAAATTTGCTCATCACGGTATCCATTGTGTTGGTATGTGGTACGGGCTCGGCATTTAAAAAATATTATGTTGTTATCACTTGGACTCGATATTCATTAAAAGTGTGAGTTGACTTTGAAATCGCATTGTCGTGGTTCTTAAATGACATCAACTCTATTACTGGCTGAAAACACATTCGTATAGAAGATTGTACTGTCCACCTGACCAAAATTTCTTGACCAAATGTATAATGAATATAGGGCGTAGTACCGCCAATTGTCACAAACCGAACGTGCATATCAGATTATACCTTTTGTTCATAATGACTTTGACATGTCCTTGTGGCCCTATTTCAATTATTTTTTTATTATTTACGCAATATCTAATAAATAATTTCATGTTTATTTGTTCTTTGAAAAACATATATATATATATATATATATATATATATATATATATATATATATATATATATATATATATATATATATATATATATGTATATATATAATTTAAATGATTTTATTATAATGCTGCAATTATTAGTACTAATTTCTATCGTCATTTTCAATGCGAATGCCAGCGAAGGTATTGTGGATGTTGAAAAACGGTCTTTACTATCTCGTACTTGTGAGGAATTATTGCCTTCAGACGTTTAGGAGACTCGCGGCATTCTTTGATGTTCGTTAACCTTTATAGTCAAAAGGCCAAGTGTATTTCGCCATGTAGCTCGCGGTTCGTTTTGGCTCCTTTATGTGGAAGACTCTCATCTACGCTTTTAATTAACCTAATGCCGATGTGTATGTTTGTTTGTTTTGTTAACCATTTGTTGCTGATTCGAATAGCTCAAAATATAGATTAGGGATTTGATAAACGCAAAATCTTCATATTCCTATCTACTTTTGCCGATGTGTGGCTACGATTTTGTTTATTAATTCATGCTTTGATCTTTCCACAATTTCTTCCTTGTTGGCAAAGCGGAAACAAGACGAATGCAGTGTGGCCTTTTAAAGACGGTGCTGCAAGCTCTTCTGCTAAAACGAGACAGCGCTTCCGCAGACCGCGAGACATTTATCGTTCAGACCGCAAACGTAGACTGCGCTATTCTTTGCGCCTTTGTTGGTTGCGTTTATTGGGCGCTGTAATTAGCTTTTTTGCTGCCATCGTGATGAACTGGTCGCCGAGTATGCCATGCATACAGAATAATGGGTAAATCTTTGTCTTGTTGTTTTAGCTTTATTTTTTGCTGGACCTGTTTTTAAAGAGTTTCTGACGAACCGATCACTGGAAACTGTACTTTACTGCTGGTCTGATGGTTTGTGTGCATTTATTATTCGGTGGGCTACATTTATGTCGTGAAATCGGTTATAGAGTTTCTCTTATCAGATAGACAAACAGAAAGATGTCAGACTAACACAGTCCCAATCCTCTTCTAGGTACGGGCGACCTAGTTTTCTTCAAAAGCCCACATGGCGGGAAAGCGTCAGCCTGTTATCCTAGCGCAATGTTCTGCGATAATAATAGGATGTGGGGCTGAAATTTGTACTATTAAGCGTAGTATTTTATAAGAACGAAAGATTATGAAACTTGATTTATCAAAATTCGCTGATCTGTGTTACGAATAACATGGGCCGGGTTCTAGTTGTTTTGTTCGTTGAATGTATTACGGCTGCCTTTGGCGGCAGCAACGTTTGTCCACAGTTCATCACAATCTTCTTCCAGTTCGGTATTATTCTTACAGTCCTAAATTCCATTGCGGAATACGGTATATCTATCAATTTCTAACTTATCGACGTAGGATCTAAACCTTCCTGCACATTAATTATGTAGGTGTGGATACACAACCTAGTTTTACTAAATGGTTATTATCCGATAATATTTTAGATATAGAGTAACAGGTGTTCATAAATAGCTGTAAATCTCAATTTTGGTGAAAACTGGCATACATTGCAATCCATTGTGTCGGTACCATATACCGACTAGCAACCATAGTGTTGGTATATATATTATGTATAGTTATTTAGCTTTGAAATCGCATTCTCGATACTTTATACGAAGTTAGCTTCACTACTGCAAGTTTCCACACTCGTATAGTTAATTGTAGCGTCTTATTTTCCTACATTCCTGGCCTGTAACGATAGAAATTCCGGCCTGACGACCGGCGGGCTCAAGCTAGTCAACCCGGGATTGGTAGCATGAACCTTGCCGGGTCATAAAGGAACACAGCCATCATCCCGTTCCATGTGAAGCCTCGAGTTTGGTCTAACTGCGCTGTAACGTTTTTGTTAAATGTGTAGTGACGGAATGAGAGCAAGCGTTCCAGACGTGAAGGACAAGTTTCGGCTGCTGAAGGAAACTTTGGCCACTGGCATCTGGGCAGATAGTGCTCATCAGCCTTGGTTGGCAGACTATCTAGGAGAAGGAAAACTCCGAATACAAACCATCACTAGGAATGGGCGACCTAGTGTTCTTTTACAGTCCATATATATAACCATGAAATATACAACTTACAATGATTACATACTGCATCGGCCGTCGCGCAGTATAAAAAGGGTCGCCTTATCTGCTGAGCCGCGCAGGGTGGATAAGCGAAATCGGGCTACTGCAGGCAACTTTATCTCCGATTCTGCCTCCTTTCCTTCCCCTTCCTCTTCTCAATCTAACAATAACACTCTTTTAGATACTATGAATATGGTTGGTTTAGATCATAACACTGAGCCCAATATCAGGTTGCCAAATATCGAAAATGGTTCTAGTAGACGATCATTCATTAAACCTAGGTTAGGTTTTAACGTAGGCGCATTTAATGTGCGAACATTAAAACAACTTGGACAACAAGAATCTCTTGCTCGTACGTTGGATAAATTAGAAATCGACATATGTTGCGTATCTGAAACCAGAATACAGGATCCTACGTGCATTACAGAACTGGTTGCATCATCCCTATCTACGCGTTATTGGCTTCGAACATCTGGTTCCACAGAGTTCTCTCAAGCCGGTAAATGGGGCGTTGGTATTGCCCTTAGCGCACGAGCTGAAGCTTGCTTAATTGAATGGATCCCTTTAAATAGTCGACTGTGTGCGGCACGTTTAAATACATCTACTAAAATCAATGAAAACACCGTTATCATCGTTGCCTCTTCGTTGTATCTGCATATGCTCCTACCGATTGCAGCACAGAAGAAAGCAAGGACGCTTTTTACTCCGAATTAAGCTCCTTACTAAGTAAAGCACGAAGTTCAGATATAGTCCTGGTTATGGGTGACATGAATGCTCAAGTTGGGCGCTTAAGTAACACAGAATTTCATTTAGGTGGAAGATACACTTTAAGCTCGACGCGCAACGATAATGGTGAACGGCTTTTGGATAGCTGCGCTGAACATAGACTATATTTAAGTAGTACAAACTTCAGACGTAGTGTTCGACGTTGCGCTACATGGCGTCCTCCAGCACCCGGACAACGGTGGACTCAAATAGATCATGTAGCAATTAGTTATAGATGGCGTTGTTGCATCCAGGATTGTCGTTCTTTTTGGAACACTTATGTCGACTCGGACCATGCACTTATCCGTTTTAGATTTGCACTAAAATTTTCCGGGAAAATAATTAAGAATAAACCCCAAATTGATGTAGGCAAACTCGAACAACCGTCCTTCCGACAAAATTATGAAAATATTCTAAAGTCTAATCTAACTGGTCTGGATGGCGAAAATCCTAATATACTTTGGTCCAAGATAAGTTCCACTATGCACAATGCAGGTACTACTGTATGTGGCATTGCAGGCCCCCGTAGAAATAATCATTGCTCTCTGTAAAATCTATGGAGATACTCGAAATAAGGCGCCAAATTCCACCTGGCTCGACTCATAATAATACCCGTCGCAATATAAGACGCCAACTTAAGCGAAGTCTAAAAGTCGATCTCGAAAACTTTTGGACCAGAAAGGCTGAAGAAATGGAAGTAGCTTTCGCGTCAGGTAATAGTCGCTGTTTGTTCCAATTTATTCACGCAACAGGTCCGAGAAAATTAAAAGTTAGTGAAACTATAAATGATAGTAACAACGATTTAATAACCGATAAAATAAGTCGTCATGACAGGTGGGCTGAACACTTTAGAAGATCAATTTTCTTGGCCACCCGCGTCAGTTCCGATTCCCGAAAGCATGTCTGCATCAACAGTGTGGAATGTTAGTCTCGAAGAACCATCCGAGTTAGAAGTATGCGATGCAATCCTATCTCTTAAACGCCGCAAAGCCGCAGGCCCCGATGATTTGCTTCCAGGATTGTTTAAGGATGGTGGCGATATAATTTCAGGAGCGTTGACCAAACTTTTTCATACTATATGGAATGAGGAAACCGTACCACTTGATTGGAATGAGTCGACCATCATTCCCATCTTCAAAAAAGGCAATCGTAATTCGTGCGATAACCATCGTGGTATAAGCTTGACTCCGGTCGTATCTAGGTTATTTGCTTCGATTATCCTACGTCGTCTTAGCGCTTCACGTGAATCACATACAAGAGAAGAACAGGCCGGATTCCGCGCAGGACGAGGTTGTATAGATAATATTTTTACGTTAAGGCAAGTTCTTGAACAGAGACATTTATATCACCGTCCCACAATAGCCGTCTTTCTAGACTTCAAGGGTGCATTTGATTCGGTGGATCGCAATGTTTTATTCCATATTTTGTCGAAAAGCGGTGTGCCCACAAAATTTGTTAATATTATACGAGCTCTCTACACAAATACTTCTGGTCGCGTTAAGGTCTACAACGAATTAACGCATAACTTTACAACCAGCAGTGGTGTTCGTCAAGGTTGTCCACTTTCCCCCTTTTTGTTTAATTTTGTAATCGATGCTATTATGAAAAACACTCTCCCACACATTCAGGATGCTGGAGTTGAAGTTCTCCCGGGCGATAAACTAGTCGATCTTGACTATGCGGACGATATCGTACTATTATTCGACAATCGGGATGCTGCCCAGGCCACCTTGAATAGATTAACAGACGTTGTTCCGTCTTTCGGTATGAAATTCGCACCCTCTAAATGTAAGATACTGTTACAGGATCACCCACCACTCACTCCAACGTTGCGACTGCAGAATGAAGATCTAGACATAGTCGACAGGTTTACATATCTTGGGAGCTCTATCAATAACTTAGGCAATATGTCCGACGAGGTGAGAATACGAATCGCGAAAGCTAGAGTAGCTTTCTCGAACCTTCGTCATTTATGGAGAAACGCGAATATTTCACTTTGCCTTAAAGGTCGTGTTTACAATGCATCTGTACGCGCAGTCTTACTATACGCTAGTGAAACTTGGCCTCTTAGAGTTGATGATTTGAGACGCTTACAGGCATTCGATCATCGTTGTTTGAGAAGTATAGCACATGTTGGTTACCAACAACGAATAACTAACGTTGACATCCGTAGACGTATTTTTGGATCTGCCAATAAGTGCTCCTCGTTAGAAAAACAAATAAGGCTCCATCAACTTCGTTGGCTCGGTCACGTTTTGCGTATGCCCTCATTTCGATTGCCCAGTAGAGCTCTGTTCTCTCATCCAGCACCAGATTGGCGTAAGAAACAAGGTGGGCAGATTTTGACATGACAGAAACAGTTGAAGTCACTTACATCCAAATTGGGTAGTATAGGACCCACTCGTCTGCCAGGATGGGGTCCTCGTGCGCATCATAGTTCTTGGTTAGAAACCCTTAGCGATATGGCATCGAATCGAGCTCAGTGGCGATCTTGTTGCAGATGTCTAGTAGAATCATCTTCGTAACTTTCTTTTCTTAGTAGGGCAAAGTTAGCTGCGAGGTTTGGTTTGTTTATGACGTGATACAGTGAAATCCGCAAGGAAGCTGTATTGCTGATGTTGCCTTGCCCGAATGCTAACTTGGCCATAATGGTGTTGTGGAGAGGTTTAGTTTGCCTCATTTCTGTGAGTTATCCTGATAAATTTACTCATAGTAGCTAGGTATTCCTTCTCTCTCTGCCTCTCTCTCTCTCTCGTAAATCTCACTAATAATTTGTCTAAAATATTATTTCTGTTTTCATTTATATACTTTTTTCACTCCTTATGGTTATATGGCAGTGAAACATTAGTCACTTTTGACTTTTGTATGGCTGGGCATGATGGCATTCCTCACCAAAATAATTAGTGGGTAAAATGCGTAATACGGCTCCTACTGATGAGTTGCTAGTTAGCACGCAACGAACGTGCGCATGAGATTATACTTTCTGTTCATGCTGCCTTTGGTTTATCCTTTTGGTCATGTTTTAAATAATTTGTTACTAGGTGAGCAACACCTTATATACAATTGATTATTTTAGATATTTGGTGATAATTTATTAGTCATGGATTTTATCAACACTCACCTTATCCATGGTATGTAAAAGAGCGTTTGCGTTGTTGAAAAACGGATAATTAGTGTAAATATTCTGAAATTAAAATATCGATTTTTTCATCAGCCCGGTTTCGTTTATTCAACGTGCCAGACGCAGCAAACAAGACTATTTGCTTTACTTGTTTGCTAGCTCACGAATTAGAGAATATTTATTTTCTGTTTATTTTGTCATTGTTGTGTTTAGTCGGTAAAAGAATACTTGGTTGTTCGTTCCTAATGAGGATGGTTGGTTTACGGTCTGACATTTCTTAGTTTAAACGGTCTGCACGGGTATTTGATATTGAGGTGCCAGAGATCAAATTTTCGTTCGGCAGTCGAAACTTGTCCTCTATGCATCTTGCACACCTGATCTGATTTATTTAATTTCGTCTCAATGTTTTGTCTGCAATTCTCCCTTAGTTCATATAAACATGTCTTTCTATGCATTAGTTGAGAAAAGGAATGTCAAATATTCTATTGATTCATTTTATGGCACATTCAAAACGGAAAACATGCATGTATACACGCATTCATGTACAAGTAAGGAACAATTACTCAAGTCTCTTCATTGAAACCTTTTAGTCGCTAGACCTACAGATTTTCGTACATCCACGTGTCTCTTGATTATTGTGACCTCGGTGCATCGTGATAAAGTGGTCGATAGTACGAATGGATGACCTACCTTGGTTCCAGCCACCCATCAGAAACGCCTCAGTGGCTTGACGAGGATGATTGATAATTGCCATTAGAAAGTTGCAGAATATTCTTAGGAAAAACGCATAGCTACTCTCGTGAAATCGGCTGCCTTCTTCACGATAGTCAGTCCCAATGAAGTGAATGAAGTATTACTATAAAGTTTAAAAAGGCTATTTTTCGTCATATTTCATCTTGACTAAACGCAACGTGATACCGCCAAAGCCGTATATACTTTTAAAATTACTCAGGTACCAAAAAATTGTAAAACTGATGTGGATAAATGGTTAAAATAAGTTTTAATATATTTCGTTGTTTGGAATACTGTTTTGGTGATGTTAGTGTTCATGCAAAATCATTCTAGTGACGAAGACTGACGTAAAACCTTTTTATGCAAAAAAATCAATAATTGACAAAATTGAAGACTTACTCGCTTGAAGATATTTCTTCGACATTATTCAAACTGCTATGGCAGTTTGAGCATCAGCACCTTTTATAGCTAATTGTGCTTTACTCGCTATTAGCAACAACTTACCTTTATTAAATTTCTATTTTATTGCGGCGCATATTCTATTTAAATAAGAATATTTAACGTCTGCTTTTGTCGATTTATTTAGTCCGACGTTTTGCGCGAGTTTCCCTTCTACACGAAATTAAAATGGCTATATGTTATTTTTTATTTTCTCCTGTACTTTACAGCACCTTTGGACCAGCTCCAAATGGCTACTGTGTTAACAGTTCTAATTTGGAACTTTTTAAGGAGACCACAGCTTTCCTGACGGATTATGACAATTCACATGTTTCTTCTCCTTCACCATTGTCGCCTCGGAAAATTGGCCCGTCATCATTGACAACAACACCATCATTACTTCTCTCATCATCCATGAATTCGTCACCTATTTTTCCTGCAGACAGTTATATATATGCGAAACCTCAGCCAAACGAACTGTCACTGTTACCTACGTTGCCTGATGTCAATAAAGCTGACAACTCTGCCCTTCTGGCCGACCGGATGGCAAAAAGCGACGTTTGGCAGTTAATGTTATCCAGTATTGGCCTATTGATGGCCACCTGTCTATTGGGTTTTGGACTTGGCATGGTGCTAATGTGTGGCCTCAGTCCGTTAGATTTACAGAACATGGATTTCGATGAACTGTTTTTCAATTTTGGAAACACGGCGTTGGCCTTCTTAAGACGAACAAAGCTAGGTAAGTAATTTATAGACCGTATTGGTGTATCCTATTAATTCGGCATCGTGAACACAAATTCATTAAATACACACTATTTTATTTTTTGTGGAAATGCGACCTTTACTTATACCTTCTTATTGCAGGGAAGTAATTATCCCAATAAACCTTAGTTGCCTCGTTTGGCTAACTCGAACGTGGTCCAAGAGTGAGGTCTATGTTAATCTGCTTTATTATCATAGACTGTACTTCAGCCCTCCATATGAAATCCAGGTCTGCTGAGAACATGGCCAATCATATGATTACTTAATTTCTTTTTGCTATACACAAACTTTCGGAATTCGCGCGAGGTTATTGGAACCGATTTTGCGCTCCCAAGACAATAGAATCATTCATCAAACATGATGATACAGACGTTCCCAGATTTAAACCCAGTCCACGGAAACTTCTGGTCAAGAAAAAATAGTGCATATATGGCTAAAAATTGAATGTTGTGTGCGGCAGCGTGTAGACGTGCCTAGATTGGAACCCTGTACGCCGCAAATTCTGAACAGTACGTGATATGTTCCCAATAAGGACGAAACGTGTCTACTGGATGAACAGCCTTTTCTACATTACACAGTGCTTAGTTTACACTGACAAATGTACGTACATATTTGGTCAGGTGTTTATATCAAGATCGCAGATTTGATTTAAATAACCGTGATTGCCGCCCGCGCAACCAATGTTCGTTTAATTATATAACTTTTCAATCAAATACCACTACCTCAGGTAGCGTGGGGTCTCTTCTATAATAACAGATTGAGTGTCGTTAGTTGAAAATCTAAGACTAAAGGAATGACATATCGGCTCTACCTAAATAAAAGGCTAACCAAGAAACATTAGCTAGTATATAACTAAAAAAATTTTATTGTGCAGAGTGGCTAAATGGTTACAGCAGCAGATTCCGAATCAGACATTCCCAGGTTCAAGCCCTGCCCACGGCAAATTCTGGCCAGTACTTGAAAAGTTCGCAATAAGAGCGAACCGTTCTACTGAATGAATTGTATCTTCTAAACTATACAATGCTTAGTTTATACTGACAAATGTAGTATATAATTGGTTTGGTGTTTATATCAAGATCGCGAACTTGATTTAAAATAATGTTATGATATTCTTTTTTTCCTTAGTAAACTTTTTCTCGTAAATTTAAAGCACATGTACAGTAAGTCTCTCGTTTCAACTAACGAAGATCAAATCGCAACGCATATATACATATATATATATATATATATATATATATATATATATATATATATATATATATATATATATATATATATATATATATATATATATATAGGGCATGCAAAATCAAATATGCGACTCTCATGCCTAGTAGCCACGGGTGTATTGTACTTTAATTGAAATTCGCTTACTGATTGATGGTAGTTTTGCTATATTTTACAAAGGTTACAGGTGGTGTGGTTTGTGTATATCTGACGTTCGCAAACTTGATTTAAAGATCAGGTATTGCAATCTTCGCAGAAAATGAATTTTTAATTGTTTAACATACATACGCGCGGCGAAAGCTGCAGGAATTTAGTTTTTGTTATGACATAGAAATTGTGCATCCGACATTACCGGTCAATTACAATACATGCGAGACTACTGTAAGTGAGAGCCGCGTATCTGATTTTTTGTAAATTGTATTTTAATTGCAGCTGAATCTATCGTTAGTCGGTTTACCATCCTGCTCCGTTATTGGTCATGAAATTTGACAGTGTGTATGATCGATGGCAGTTTTGCTGTTGTACGATAGGCAGGATACAATGTAATTAGAGTTTATCAGAAGCTCACAAACATTATTAAAATAATTAAATTTAATTTTTCTTTAATCCTATTCTAATGTAGTATAGAGAAAATTGGTTTTCCTTATGAAGGTTTGTGAACATGAAGCAATCTCCAATTTGCGGCGTATCTGAAATATAGTATCCATCTAAAATGCCAAGACTTCCTTTACTCTTTGAATGGTTATTTTGAATTTTTTGTTACCAAGGTGAAACTAGTTATGATCTACCAGGCAATGCAGTTAATGGCTATCATCGTTTTCTGTGCAGACATCCATCACTGTAGATTGCATCCTAGCGTTATTGTAATGGTTTCATTGCATTTTTCGCTGATTTTCTCTATACTGTTGGCGCTTCAGCAGTATTAGTTTCTTTTGAATGGCCAGCCTAGTGTTTATTTATAGCCCACTCACGTAACAGTGCATGTGGCCGTAGAACATCAGTATTTCATGCTGACTTTATGTTGTTTTTCTCATTTATTAGTAGTATTGTGCTGACAAAAACTAACCTCGTGTAAAATGAGGTAGAAGGCGACTAGGCCTGTTATCTTAGTACCTCAATTTAATTCTTGCCATCGTATGAAAAGTGATAGCCTTGCTCCATTTGTTGACATTCTGGTGGTCCTGTGGTGAGACCTTGATTATTTTAGCAATTGCATTTCAGGTTTCTTCTTTAAATATAGTTTTCGAGTCTGCAGTAAACACCAACCCCTTTTTGTTTAACCAGTCGTTGAGCAACATAGCAAAACTTTCGTCAGTCACACGTACTATGTTGTTCGCCGACTGGTTAAATACAGTGGGATTGGTGCTTATTTCAAGCTCGCGAACTTGATTTAAATAATTGTTACCACCACCCGCGCAATCAATGATTTTTTAATTTTATTTCAGGTTCTACAAAAGTTCATTTTCAGGAAACTGATTTTCATTTATGCGCTTCAGCTGTCATAGAGATAATTGCAACTTACTGTTTTCCTTTACTTTCTTTGTCTGCATTAAAGAAATGATGTCAGGTAGACCAATAGCACATAATAAACAAGGTACTAATGTCTGGACTCAGAGAACTTGCACAACGCCTACAAATGTAGATAGTGGAAATGATAACAATGCTGTGGTGAATGCTAAAAGTTCCGCGTTACGCTTCCATCAGATGTTGGATTATCGACCAAGTCAGCACCACATCTTCACAATGGCTGGTGCTTTGTCATTGGAAGATTTTACAGTAGCTTGGCACAGTGCTTGGCTTCGCAGTGGTACTTGCTTCACTCGTGAAAAGGTATCGATCGCTGCCGTCAGTTTAAGAAGTCAACTGTTCATTGCCAGTCTCCTCGGCGAGGCCCTTTTGCCCACTCTTGTCGGGTATGCTCATCAGAAATCAGTTTTCAAGGTGCGTATATTTGTTTGCTTTGTATCACGAGGAGCGTTCTGAAATTTGCGCACCTGTATTTTGCCATTAATTTAAACCTTACTAGTGTTTTTGTGTGATAGTATTTTTGGGTTTTCCCGATCAGTCTGATCCAAAGCCGTAGAAAGTTCACACTTAGCCACTAACTAGTCCCAACCTGTCGATATTAATAGGAACAGGTTTCCATTCTTAAAAATCAAATTATGCTACTCCAATTGATTTCGCCTTTGACCTTAATAATTTACAATCGTGTATTAGTTGTTGCGCACCTAGTAACAGATTAGTTCAAATATACCTCTAAGCACGACGCGAATGTGCTCATGATATTATACGTTCCGTTCATGCTGTAATTGGTTTATCCTTGTGGTCGTATTTGAACTAACCCATAATTGCATATAAATTAGTTCTCCGTCACGAACAGTATTTAACCTTCATAATTTTACTATACCACACACATGCTTCGAAGAAGGTAAACCTTAGTTATAGAGCGTAATCTTGGCTATGATATGACTGGTGGACATCTAGCTGTCTCTGTTGGTACTCGAGTCGTCTTAAAGATAGACGTTGTTCCTACTGTAGACAACGGGGTAGGAGATTCTGATCTCTGTCTATGTAGGTATTTTTGATATTCCACGATCAAACAAGAAGCGAGATTCAAGTACAAAATCAACAATACTAGATTTTTTCTCTATTATTTACAAAAAATTATACAAATTTAGCCTTTTAATTTAGATGACCTCGAATGAGTGGTTTCATGAAGCACAACGTATGATGCAACTCTGTGGGAGTAGTCTGAAATTATTTATTATTATTCTTAATTTTCTATGTAAATTATACACGCGTATGTCTTCTTTGTTTGCATATTTCTGGCTGTAGTTGGTCAGTTCATGGAGCTTCTTGAATAGATAGCTCGCGTTTGTTTTTAATTAACCACGATTCTCCACTTAACAATGTTCAATATTCTCACAGATTTTCGCCGGCTTAATTGTGACTTGATCATTGATAGCAGCGTGCAACGTATTTAATTGGCTTATATCATTTCCAATAATGTTCGGCATAAAGATTGCTGGCCTACTTTTCTTTGGCTCAAACAGTGAATTGTAGTTGCAGCGTTATCCCGGCGAGCAGGCTATTTAATTGGCCTCCTCGGAGAGCGCCTGAGCCAAGATAAAAAAGGTTCTTTACCTAAGTGCTTCAGTCAAGGCACTAAAAAATAGCGGCCGGATAGAACTTGTATTTTAACTTTTGCTTTGGTCCATCCCCTCCTCAACGTGGTACGACGGTGTCAACCATGTTTCGATGGCCGATCGTACATGGGCTAACGGGGCTATGGCGATGGTGTCACCAGGGCGTGGTGGATTTCCGACCGGCAATCGGATCTCCTATAAAATACCACATGAGCCCGACGACGGCACCATGACTCGGCGTGTGTTCCCCGCCACAAAAGGGTTCAACAGCCACAGGATTACATGGACTCCTGGACAGTACCCCGTACTTCCGAATGGCGAATGAGCTCTCAACAGCCACCGGCAAATATGCAACTTACTGCTGCCTTGCAGACTGCGCTTGGATGTGCAAAGGCTAGAGGTGCGTCCTCGATCAAAAAGCCGAGTGGTGAGGGGACACCACTTGTACGAAATTCCCAAGAAACTCCATGAAATGTGGAGCCGGCTTATCCTCCAAAAGGAGTCAGCCGCAGTAAAGTAAAGTAAAGTAAGTAAGTCATCTTAGCTGGAGCAGATTAATATGGTGTCTCTATGGACTGGATAGACTAAGTTGCTGACGACTGGCATCTGGGTGGCGTTCAGAAAGACCTTAGACTTCGGATCGAAAACGGCCATAACGACCGTTTTAGAGCCCATTGCGCAGAGGCCTCTGATCACTATGTTTGCATTTAGTCATGCATGGTTAAAGCTAGTCTTTGTCATATTTATTTTCTAGCGCCATCTTATGCGCCAAATGCCTATTCTCTTTTCTTAGCTCAATGCAGAAATTGCGTCAATTAGCTATGATCCTCTTACATGCTTCTTATGTTCTCTTTCTCTCTCTCTCAGTACCTGAGAGACGTGCTTTGTAGATAACTCACATTGTAGAGTAATGCGTTGACCAGTATCACTTTAGTTGTCTTATTTAAGTGTCTTTCAATTACCATTTCAGTCACAGAGTAGAGGTGTGTTTGCGAGTTCAGCATTTAATGTGCGACTATTTTGTGATTCTGAAGTTTTGTAGGTATTGTGCCTTTCCATTCATGATGTTGTAGTGGACGTTTGCAATATTTTATGCGCTGTCGACACAGAAAAACGTAAAGCTTTTCTCAGTTCGTGTTGGATCTTATGATTACGATAACAATATTTCATGTGTGGAAAGAAAAATTGTTAGCTGAAGTTAATTTCAGTCGAATAGAGGGAGATGGTTCCACGGCTTTTTCAGTTTTGTTGGATTCCTTGGCACATAATTGTCAAATCACGGCTTTTCTACTGGATCGCTCGCGGAGTAGCAAAGGAAACGTGAAGTCCGCGTCCTATATGGCGGTGAGAGTTGTATCGATACTAAAGAATCGGTGTAACCAGTCGTCCTGAGTTTTATCTTACCTGATTCTAGTTGATATTCGAAGTAAGTTGATTAAAATTAATGAAAAAACCTACTGCAATGTCATAATTTGTTTGCGAGATAGGTAGAACCCTACACAATAACCCTTTTCGTTTGACAGACTGCGACCTACCGTTCATTTTGTAGAGAAATATTCTTGCTCGAATAATTGCTTCGTGTTTTAGGAAAAACGCCTTTATATCATTTAATAATCATTGATTGTGCTCGTGGTGGTAAAAGTTCAAGTTTGAAAGCTCGAGATAAACACCAATCCCTTTGTTTCCAATCAGCCGTAAAACATAGCAAAACTAACATAAATCACACGTAAAGGCACGTTTTAAATTGTCATGGTCATCAGAGCGCGACAGCTAGATGACTAGCGACTATAAAACCGCAAAGCATATCTTAGCTGGATAGTGATATAGGTGCAGCTCTCAACCTCTTATAGACTTGTACACATTGTACTTGATTGGAATTTTCGGCTGCGCAACTTCTACACAGTTACGGAAATAAAATGTTTGCAGTTTTTGCCACCTATATCTATTCTATACAATTAAACATTTATTTATTGGTCCGATGATGATGCTATTTCTTTCAACAAAGTTTGTGAGCTTGAGATAAGCACGAACGCCATTGTTCGTAAGCTTATTATTTGTATAGCGATTATGGCTATCTCAGGATGAATATTGATTATTGACAAATTAGGATATTTTGTTATGGAATGGTAATTTTTGTTTCATTAATGACTTTCAACTGTGCTCTATAATTTGATCTCTATTGATTTTCTGATCATATTCACCTCTTTCATTTATTTGCCACTGAGCTGGTCATGTGGTCTGTTCTTGTGATCTGTATTATAATGTGATAGTATGTTCAAAAAAATTGCATGTCACTAAGGCAGTAGTGTAATTATAAAAAATATTTACTTTATGGAAAGAATGTCTCAACATAATTTAGTTGTTTAAGCCTTTGTTTCCTCATTTTCATTATTTTAAACATTATTTGGTTACTTGTACAGAAATCTAATTAAGTATGATAAAAAGTGTAAAATAATAATGAAACAATACCTTCTTCTTCAACAGAGAAAATAATGAGCTTTATAGAATGTGGGTAATAGTTCTTATAAAATGGGCATATCCACAATAGGATTTCATTGTTCCATTCTTCAATTTAATCCTCTAACATTGGTACCTAATTTGGCATAGTTAAGATAATAAAATTTGACCTATAAGCGCAAATGTTAATAAGCAAGGATGTGCATACATAATATCATATACCCCCACTCTGTGATGCACATGTAGCAATTACTAAGTGATTGCTTAGAGAGGTTTTCTGTGTTTATGTGATTATAGCCTGCATTTCTTTAAGCCAAGTTTGCGAGCTTTAAGTAAGCACCAATCCCATTGTATTTAACCAGTCGGCAAACAACGTACCCAAATTACGGTCAGTTGCATGCACTGATGCTTTACCTATTTATATATGTGGAAAAAGCTGCAAAACGTGATTGTTCGTGACTGCATAGAAACTGTGCAGCTGACATTTCCAACCAATATCAATGTATGCGAAACTGCTAGAGGTGAGAGCCGCATATCTAAATTTGATTTCCATATGTATTCAATGCGGTTTGATCCTAGTTAGTCAGTTTCCGTCGTACTCTGATGATCATCATGGAAGGTCGAAACGCGTCAGTGCGTTGCGGCTGGCTGTAGTTTTATTATGCTGTTCGACGACTGGTTAAATACAGTGGGATTGCTGTTTACTTCGTGCTCGCAAACTTGATTTAAAGAATTGTTACCACCACCCGCGCAATCAATTATTGTTAAATTGTGTTGCCTTTATATGTATATGTGGCGAAAGCTACAAACAGTTAATGTTCGTGACTGCATAGAAATTTTGCAGCCGACATTTCCCGTCAAGTACAATTGATGTGAGACTAGAGGTGAGAGCCGCATATCTAATATTGCGTTACATATATATGCATTACAGTTTGATCCTCGCTATTTAGTTTGCCGTCGTACTCTGCTGATGATCATGAAAGGTCGAAACGCGTCAGTACGTGTGAATGACAGTAGTTCTTCTATGTTGATCGACGATTCATTAAATAAAATGAGAGTGGTGTTTACTTCATGCTCGCAAACTTGATTTAACGAATTGTTATCACCAACCGCGCAATCAGTGATTATTCAATTATAGATTAAATTGAGCGTTGGTGCCTATTTTTACCTGCGTGCATATTTGACGCATGCTTATTGTTTTATTGGTATTAGCCTACTTACGTACACACGAACAACGGGTGCCAGAAGGGCTCTTGCCAATTATAGATATATAAACATGGCTCTTCAAGAGACCGTGTACTCCACTATGTTTCTGCCGATTTGCGCTCGAGCATGCTTCTGTTGGTATATGAGAATTGGATAACTCATGATCAAGTGACCTGTTTTGCGAATAATAATGGTTGGCCATAAAATCGCTGGTTAACATTTGCCCTAATTCCATCTACTCATCGGCGTCGCCTCAGTGATGTGGCAAACACGATGAGTAGACGAGCTTCTTAGGCAATGCCACAACGAAATGCGATCAACGTTTTTATTCAGATTAGACAACATTAGCACATCCAAATTCGGTCTTGATAATGGCTCTGATGCCCAGCTGACGGTGATCACACCAAACCAAGGGAATATATCGATTTTAAAGGATATCCGGACGCTGGCACCTTATGTCTGTCATCTCACATGTTTCATGTGACATGAAGTAAAATTTACATTTTATTAGACTGGAACGCATGGACTTTTATGGCTAGTGAAATTAATGGGCTAAGCAAGAGTGGTTTTCAGAAATTGCCAATCAGCTGTAGCAAGGCTAAGACGTCTAGAAAACTTTTCTGAGGCCGAGCCATCCTTCGTCACCGTGTATCACAGGAAGACGAAGTCGTTGAATGCTGGCAGCATGGCACCGCTTAGTACGACCCTTGTCGAGGTACTTTGGTTTAAAGCGTTCCAAATGGAAACCTCTTGAATGCAGTAAATGATTCTCTGAATCTCTTCTTCCTTTGCCGTCAACAGAGAAACATTGTGAGTTTATTGTGGTCACTATGCCGGCCATCACCATCGATCTCCACTCTGTGGAGTGTCTAGCAATAGCCATCCTTGAGACCGAGAACTAACCAATGGACCTATGTAGGGCTGGCATGAATTCAACGGAAAGGCCTCGGAGAAGTGCACGAATTAAGATGAAGCAGTCAGCACAATGATGGAAGCAGCCTTCGATCCGAAGAAGTGAATAGAAAATAATAAATATTTGTATTTAGTCTTACGAAATGAACGCGCTTTATACGAGCCAACTCCTATAAATAATTGATTAATTTTAAAGCATTTGTGTTGATTTGAATAAAATGACTTCTGACAGATTGGAAAATTTAGTAAGAGAATTGTCTGCACAAATGAACACATCGACTGCGGATTTAGGGATAATTTAGTCTCGGCTGGACAACACACTTATAATAAATTCCGAGGTAATCCGCATAAACGATCCAACCAATATAGATGAAGTCAACAGAGTTTTAATGAAACCTTAGGAAAGACTGCATTGAGGAAATAATTGACAATATGAGGTTAATTTTACTATTTTTCGAATGGCTGAGTTTTTCGCGCAAGTTTGAGAAAAACATCTTCTGGTGCGAACAAGAGCTGGTGAATCCTTATAATAGATTTCAATTCATCATCATCACGGGCCATAATGCATACATACATTTGTGTATATATACATACATACATAAAAGCATACACACATACATACATATGTACATATGTAAGTAGAAACATACATACATAAACAGATGCATACAAACATACACATACGTACATGCATACATACATACATACATACATACACATAGATAAATACATACATTCATAAATACATACAAATAAATACATAAAAATGCACACACATACATTTACACACACATGTAAAAATTTATTCATGAATACGAACATACATGCCTGTATACAGACACACATACACGCCCACATACATGACAGTAAAAATATAGCTAAAGTTGACTTTTGTATGGCTGTGCATGATGATGATGATGATGATGATGATGATGATGATGATGATGATGATGATGATGATGATGATGATGATGATGATGATGATGATGATGATGATGATAAAACGGAGATCAGTCTACCGCACAATGTTCCGGAGTTGAGCTTAGTATCATTTAAACGAAAGTTTAAAGTATCTCCATCGAACAGTCTATTGAAATTGCCTTGACTTTCCGTTGTCTAGCCAGATTTGCTTCGAGAATAATGAGGTTTTGTCGCCAACAACTTTCACATCATGGTTTCACTGAGTTCGCAAATGCCCCATATTAATAATCAGCCACTTGATAATGTTGACTCCGCGATCTTCGTTCGCGCTTTGCAGTAGCAGTGACGCAAAGATCCCTTTGATCCCCATTTCTAAGTACGCATTGATTTTGGCTTCGTTTTGGCTGGCTGCGGATTCTTCCCTTTCTTCCGAAGGCTTCAACATCGTTCACTGGAAATGAGACACGGTCTAATCTTCGTTGACTGGTAAAGTTTCTGAACAGAATTTTCCGCTCCATCATCAGGCCTATAAACAAACATATACAGTACAATACTCACAATAGCCGATTTAAGCAAATGTGGTAACCTCGTTCCGAAACAGTTCTATTTATATTTCGTTCTTATTGGGAACTCTTCATGTACCATCCATAATTTGCCGCGGACGGTAATAGCACCCGAGCGCATTTGCATCAGATCCTAAGACACAATACGTTGCGCCACGCGTACCGCATACCGCTGGCAATTTGAAGACAGATGCACTTCCTCTAAACCAGTTTAAATGAAATTCATACTTATCTGGTATAATCATTAAAACAAGAGTATAACAATACAAATAATTTTTCAAACAAAAGATAAAAAATAATAATAATAAAGAAAAACTTGACAACAGAAATGTAAAGATGTGTGATTTATGAACGAGAGGATCTAGTTCAGATGGAGATACTTATCTAGGTAACACACAAAAATGAAGCAACCTAAATCTCTATTCATTAAAGAGGAGGTGGCATCGTAAATGCAGTTTCGTTGCATCCTTCACGCTGTCGCTTCATAAACACGACCAAGCCTCTCGCAATCAATCCTGCCTACCTATGAAGAGATTTTTAAGCATAAAATGATTCTCATAAGTTCTGCAACAAGATTAACACTAAACTCGTTTCGACGTCATTTCACGCAGTTTTTCCCATCAAGAATTATAATGTACACATGGATCTCATCATAGCAGACGAGCGGTTACCAAAGTGTACCCAAGTTAATTATAGTTGACGATAACAGTTTTTTCTATATCAAGTTCTCTTCATATGTTTTATTGCGCCAATCTTGCGCTGGCTGAGAGAATAATGCCCTACTGGGAAATTGAATTGAGGGAATATGTAAAACATGACCTAACCAGATAATTTAATAAAGCCTTATTTGTTTTTATAACACAAAACACTTTTTGGTCGCTCCAGAGATACGCCTACTGATGTCAGCGTTACTTGTTCGTTGTAGGTAACCTATATGGGATTAACTTCTGACGGTACGAGAAGAGCTCCCATTAAGAACGAAACCGGTCATCTTGATGATTTGTCTTTTCTAAATTATACAAAGCTAAGTTTATACTGACAAATGCATGCACATAACGGGGCTGGTTTTTATATCAAGATCGCAACCATGAATTTAACAATGACGGTTTTTGAATGCCTCTAAGCGTCTCAAGTTTTCGTTTGTAAAGTATAGAATTGCACTAGTGTATAGAGAAACGGCACTTACATGTTCATTGTACACAAGAACTTTAAGGCAGAGAGAGATACTTGCGTTTCTCCATAATTGGCGAATGTTAAGTGGGTTAACTTGGGTAGCAAAATCTAACTCGAAGCTCTCGATCATACTATAAGGCCGTATCCCGGTAGTACCGATACAGTTCATACTATCGCTTGCGATATAATAGTTGTAACAAATTATTATTTGTTGCTTCGTAATCGGTAAACTATAACAGTGCTTTCGCTGTGTGGTCATTAAAGATCCAAGCAGTCTTCGGCTAGACAAAGTGAAAAAAGTCAATATGTTCGCTCAATTTCTTGGTATGAGATGCATGCATATCTTGTTGAAAATAGAGGAAAAAATTCCCCCAATATATATATATGTGTGTGTGTGTCAATGTGCAATTATGCAAAATTCAACATGAACAAATGGTACAATCACATGTATACATGCATTTTTTAAGATTACATCAATTGTTCGTATTGACATTTGCATTTAAATATTGTTTGTTGCGGAGAGCTAATATATATGCAAGTATGTATTAGGTGTTGCGAACCCAGTAACAAATTAGTTCATTTGTGACCTGAAGGATAAACCAAAGGCAGCATTAACGGAAAGTATAATCTCATTCACATTCGTTTTGGTGCTTACTGGCGACTCATCAGTAGGAGCTGGAATTTCGCCCTCTAACCACTATATATTTGGGTGAGGAATGTGGGATAATAAAACATTTGCATAATTTTCTGGGCCCATTTGAGACCACCTAGATATATAGATGCATCTATGCATGCATGAATAAATCCGTAAATTCAGCCCTCCATCTATACATACATGCATACGTACATGTGCCTACACCCACATACAGGCATACATACTTACATACATACATGCAATATATAGATCTACATACATGCATACATATTGCTTGGTACGCGATAGACGGTGACTTGTTTCGAAGTGCGGTACAGGATTTTGGGAATTTTATTCTTCTATTTTAAACAAGATTTGCGTGCATCTCATAACAAGAAATCGATCGAACTTATTGACTTATTTTGTTACACATTGTCTAGCCGAAGACTGCTTGGATCTTTAATGACCACACAGCGAAATCATTGTTATAGATTACCGCCTACGAAACAACAAATAATAATTAGTTTCGACTATTGTATCGGAAGCGAGAGTATAAACCCTATCGATACTACTGGGATACGGCCTTCTAGTATGATTGGGAGCTTCGAGTTTGATTTAACTATCCAGTTAACCCATTTAACATTGGCCAATTATGGAGAAAAGCAAGTATCTCACTCACCCTTAAAGGTCATGTGTACAATGCACATGTACGTGCCGTTTCTATATACGCTAGCGCAACTCAACACTTTATAGACGAAAACTTGTGATGCTCAATTTCTTGGTATAGGATGCACGCACATCTTGTTGAAAATAGAGGAATAAAGTTCGAAAAAACCTGTACTGCACTTCGAAACAAAAATCACCGCCAACCGCACGCCGAGCCCCTATGTATGCATATATATATATATATATATATATATATATATATATATATATATATATATATATATATATATATATATATATATATGTGTGTGTGTGTGTGTGTATTTATGCACAAAGTGTGTGTATATTTAAGTATGTGGGTGGTGTATGCCCGTATGTGTGTATGTGCACATATACGTATGTATAAATGTATATCCATGTATGTATGGATGGAGGGATGAATTTACGGATTTACTCATGCATGCATAGATGCTGCTATATATCTAGGTGGTTTCAAACGGGACCAGAAAATTATACCATTGATTCATGTTGACTTTTGCATTTCCTTCTCGCCATATTAGAACTAACATGTTAGTATACAAGAGGGGACCCATCAATTGAGGCCAAAAATTACATCATCTGAATATGAAGGAAGTTCAAGATTTTATCGACCTATGAGTGCTATCAATTGTCCCGCACAAGAAAAATGCGGTCAAATCCACAACAAGAAGGACAGCACTGAGAAAATAAATCTTTTAAAATGTTAGTATACGTGCAATACCTAATGCACAATTACACACAGAACACACAATATATATATATATATATATATATATATATATATATATATATATATATATATATGAATGCATTGAAGACATGAAACAACTTTATTACAAGCATTAAAAAAGTTTAGGCCACCACGATTCACTTCATTGTGGTGAAGAAAGCGACAAGGTCTGTGTTCACAATGTGATAAGAGTATTATGTGCGAGACATTTACTGCTGGCTATTGACAGCTTTTGACTACGTAAATATAGAAATACGAAACCAAAGTACATGCAACATTAAAAACAATCACAAACAGTGGTAGAAAATTAAGCGGTCACTTGCAACGTAGGCATATGTAGAAATTTTTATTGCTGACAGAATACTACAAACTACGAACAAAATGTTCATTTGGACGAAAGAGTCTGATTTTTAAAGAATACCTAATTTCGAATTATTCAATACAGAAGCAGTTTCGAAGTAAAAACAATGTCAATTAAAAAGCCAATGAAATGTAGAAAATGCTCGAAAATATTCGTAATTTGGATGAGTTAATGAACATAGTGTAAGCACCAATAGATTAAATGTTTGATCCTTCTGTAGTCTTACCGACAGTGTAGGTATGCCTCTTACCGTTACTTTCAGGATAACACCACACGATTTCATATGAGGCCTAGAGTTCGATGTTACTGATTAAATAAAATTTAAATAATAAGTGGTGTATTGGAAGTAAACGTGTCAAACGCGGAGGGCAGGTGCCCAATTGTATACGGCGCAGGCCACTGGCGTTTTAAAGCCAGATTCTCCAGGCGCAGGTATGATTACATGCAAACACTTTCGGCAAATAAAAGATGATCAGTTCTACTTTTACAGCTTGCAGAGTAGGAAAATACGAACATTTGGGTCAGGAATCAAACAAGTAGCGATTTCAAATGCTGATAATTATCCGATTTTTTTGTGGCTGACACTTGATTGTTTCGAGTCTTCTATTTCAATGGAAAATTTTTGAACCAATTTTCTGGTCGCTTCATCAGTTCAAAGCTAACTACAAGTTATAAATACAAACTAGCACAACGAGTGTGATGTGTAGCGCAAGTGCGATATTTAATTTAGGGAGATTATTTATAATTCTTACTGACATTTAACTAAATAGGTGAGCGTCTTGTGTGTGTGTGTGTGTGTCTCCCCGTTCTGGTATGTTCAATCAGCTAAATGAAACGGTTGGCTTACCTACTATAATCAAATAACTTTTAAAAGATTTCGGAGTGCCAGCTTCTTATGTTGAATCTCCACGATTTGCGTTCGCGGGTTGTCGCTTTACACTGTCAGTTTCGCAAAAATCCGATTGGTTCCCATTTCCAAGTACGCATCGAGTTTGTCTTCTGTAATCAAGTTTGCGATCTTGGTATAAACACCTGACTCTTTATGTTCATTTTATAGTGTATAAAGGGCAATTCATCCAGTAGACCGGTTTCGCTCTTATTGGGAACTTATCACGTACTGGCCAGGAATCTCATCGGACAGGACTCGAATCTGGGTACGTCTGCTTCGTAATCTGCTTCTCTAGCCAATAAGCCACCCTGCCGATTACTGAACACAATTTTCAGTTATATACTAACTTATGTTTCTTGATTACCCCTTCCTTTGGGTGGAGCTTATATGGCATCCATTTAGACGAAGAGTTCCAACTAACCATCCCAAATCTGTCATTATGGAACAGACTAGCTTAATATTAGCTTACACTATACATGCGTTAAACTATTTTTTATACTCACAATACGAAATGTAGTGATTGAGGTTGACGTCACCTTATTGGGTGGGGAGCCCAATATTCTCGTATTAACCTCATGCCAAGGTATATGATAAAAATTAAAATGCGAACGAATCGTGCACGTGTAAAATTTTATTTAAACCACTAGAGTTGTATTTATGAGATAGGCGAACGTCACGTCTGTGCATGTGTGTATATGTATCCTAAAAATAGTCTTCAATGTAATTAATGCACCTGTATCTCTATATAACTGTAACTGCATTTGGCAATGGCCACTTTTAAGACAAAGAAGGAACAAAGGGTCTTATCTAGGGTGGACATTATTTCAACAGAAATTCCTCGCAGAAGCGCCCGTATAAGGATGAAGCAGTCAGCCCAATGATAAAAGCAGACTTCGAGCCGAAGTGAACATAAATTAATTAATATTTGTAAATTTGTTTTACTAAATCGATGCTCATTATTCGAGCAAAATACTATATATAATTGAGTAAAAATAAAGCATGGGGCGTAAATTTAGAAATAGCTTCTGATGGGTTAAAAACGTTGATTCAATGACTGACTGCTCAAATCAACAATTTAACTGCAGAATTAGGCATAATTAAGTCTCGTCTAGACGATACACTGATAATAAACACAGACGATATCCGAGTGCATGGCCCATCCAATGAAGGTGCACACAATACTACAGTGAATAGATATTAATCTATTCTTTTCAAGCGTTAGACTAATTAGGTTATGCTCAACATTTGAAATTGTTTAATACCAGGGTGAACTTAATAGATAAGGTGAGGGAAAGACACAAATCAAGTCTGGTTAAATGATCAAAATTTACTAAAATACACTTAATTAAAATTTAAAATAAAATAAATGATAAGAGGACAAGCAAGTTACAAAAATTAATTAACAGAAGAATAAGCATTATTAGTGGAACGATAAAAGTCCTGTAATACGCGTTCAATCTACTAAGAAAAACGAATTTCAAAATAATCTATAAGGGAACGGATAAACAACCAATGTTTACGCGAGTGGTGGTCACAATACTCTAAATTAAATAACAGACAAACTCTGCGTCTCTTCATAAAAGAGATTTCCGCTGTAAGATAATGCTTCACTTTTGCAATAATTCAATTGCCATTCCATGGAGAATAAAAATTAGTGCGGCAAATGTCAGAACTATTATTCCAACGCTAAAAGGATAACCGTAAGAATTAACAGCCCAATTCATTTGGAACGAAACCCTAGGGAGGCACATTGACGGCTATCAAAGCTTTGAGAGCGATGTCTACTGTAATGACTTATAATGATCGACTAACGTGTATTCACTTATTATTGGTGCTCAAATTTATGAAAATTCCATTTTAACCTCTAGAACAACCCGTATATCTTGTTCTGAAATAAGTTAGCGAATCAGTTGGTAAATCAGAAGTTACTAGTCTAGTTGCGACATATTTTGACCGTTCAAATCTAGATTTTGTTTCCCCAGTTAGCTCGTGATTTCCTGCTGACGAGTTTAAACGAAACTTCTTTACAATGCAATAGACACAAATACATAGACAACAGTTGTGCAAACAATTAAATAATAATAAAAGGAATAAATACATTCATCGAAATAGACCTAAAAGCCCATGATAAAAGTGTTAGTAAACTACTTATACATTACGGGGCCATTAGTGTACGCGTCTTGTTTAAATTCGATTGAGACCTGGAGACCTAAATGAGATTCCAGTTCCGCGTTTATAGCAAAATGCATGGCAATACATTATGGCTGCTACGAGCAATTACAGCAGGGGCTAACAAGCGGCCTAGACTCCCGCAATAAATAATCATTGCGAGAATTAAACTACTCAAGGACGTCTTCTCAAATAACAACCCCCGAATAATTGTCAACCGACACATCTACTAAGTAATATTTTATGTTTAATGGCACTGGTAAAGGAACAAGTGCCTGAAAAAATTCTAGACCATGGTTTCGTCCTTTGACCACCCAAATTGAAATCTAACATTCATACCAAAATAGGTAGTACTATTGAAGTGCTAAGTTATCATGCTGAATTTTAGAAATAAAAGAACTCCAGAAATAAGAGGCTACGAGACAGACTAAATACAAACAGCAAAAAGTAAACTACAATAACGAAATATACTAACTAAAAATGTAAATATGAAATATTTCATTTCCTAAATAAGTAGCATATACTATATAGTGCAAAAATTAGATTTCGAAATTCGTATTTCATGTTCAAACTTATGTAAATAAATATAAATGTCCAAACAATTGCGACTGTTGGAAAATACAATTTGACAATAATTGATTGCGCTGGTGGTGGTAACAATTCTTTAAATCAAGTTTGCGAGCTTGAAGTAAACACCAATCCCATTGTATTTAACCAGTCGTCGAACAACATAACAAAACTACCGCCAGCCGCAACGCATTGACGCGTTTCGACCTTCCATGATCATCATCAGAGTACGACGGCAAACTGACTATCGAGGATCAAACCGCATTGAATATATATGGAAATCAAATTTAGATATGCGGCTCTCACCTCTAGCAGTCTCGTATACATTGAACTTGACTGGAAATGTCGACTACACAATTTCTATGCAGTCACGAACATTAACTGTTTGCAGCTTTCACCACATATACATATATAGGCAAAAAAATTTAATAATAATTGATTGCGCGTGTGGTGGTAACAATTCTTCAAATCAAGTTTGCGAGCCTTATGTAAACACCAATCCCATTGTATTTAAGCATTCGTCGAACAACATAACAAAACTACCGCCAGCCGCAACGTACTGACACGTTTCCACCTTCCATGATCATCATCAGAGTACGACGGCAAACTGACTATCGATGATTAAACCGCATTTAATATATATGGAAATCATATTTAGATATGCGGCTCTCATCTCTAAAAGTTCCGAGAAAATTGAAAGTTAAAGAAACTATACGTTATACTATGTGCTACCTAATAGCCGGAAAAAAATCGTATCTGTAGGTGGGCTCAACACTTTGAAGATCGCTTTTCTTGAGCACTTGTGTCAGTTTCGAATCACGAAACCTTGCATCTATTAACAGTGTGAAACCGTCAGAGTTAGACATACGGGATGCAATTCTATCTCTTAAACGTCACAAAAAATCGCTCACCGATGGTTTGCCTCCGGGCTTATTTAATAATGTTGGTGATATAATTTCCGGGCCGTTGACTAACAATTTTCGATCTATATGGAATTAGGAGACCGCATGCTTGTTTGGAATTAGTCGAGCATCATTCCTATCTTCAAAAAAAGCAATCGTAATTTGTGTGATAACTACCGTAATACAAGCTTGGCCCCAGTCGATTCTAGGTTATTTACTTCAATTATCTTACGTCTTCTTAGCATTCTGCGTGAAAAACATGCTAGAGAAGATCAAGCCGGATGCCGATCAGGACGATTTTTTATAGATAATATATTTACCTTAATGCAAGTTCTTGAGCAGTGACATGTGTAACGCCGTCCCACAATAGCCGTCTTTCTCGACTTTAATGTTGCATTTGAGCCGGTGGATCGCGATGTTCTATTCAATATTTTGTCGAAAACTGTTTAGCCCACCAAGTTTGTAAATATTATACGCGCTCTCTACACAAACACTTCTAGTCGAGTTAAGGTCTAGAATGAACTAACGGACAAGTTTAATACCAGCAGTGGTGTTCGTCAAGGCTGTCGACTTTCCTCCTTTTTGTCTAATTTTGTAATATGTGCTATTGTGAACAACACTCTTTCACATGTTTAGGATGCAGGTGATGATGTTCTCCTGAGCGATAGATTAGTCGATCTTGACTATGCAAATCGAGATTCTGCACATGCCAGCTTGAATAGAATAGCAGACATTGTTCCGTCTTTCGGTTTGATGGGCTAACTTTATGCCTGCGGATAACTGTTTTCAGGCGAACCTATTCTGCACGACTTAACTTACAATTAGCGTCGTATTTATATGCGGACAAACACTTTAAAAGTCTATATGAAGATGTAGTAAAGTCTCATAAACACATACTGTTCGGTTTAGCTGGATAATCATCAAAAGAGCTGTCACTACGCCGTGAAGCCTCTACACACCGGCTTGTATCTCTGGAACTTAGGCTAGGGCAAGCGATGACAATCTCAATTCAATTTTATAGGTAGTAATTATTGGTTATATATAGTGTGAAATCAGCATATACAAAGTTGGTAGTCTGAAAAGCAGATACTTTATTAAATGCGTCATACCTTGTCCCGGTACCAATGTAATTCTCAATTACTCCTTATCAATTGTACATTTTTAACATAACAATATGAAGGCATTTTTAAACTGGTAGATGCAATGCCAAGAGCTTTGCATATGGATTGTGTATGTTTTTCTTTCTTGGTAAAATTCTGCTGTAAAGCTGTAAATTTAAATTGAGTATTAATAAATCTGATGAGGGAGCAAAAATTGCTATCGAAATCGACCAGAAGGGCAAAAGAGTATCTCGCGTAGGTATGGCATACAGAAAAGCCTTAACAAATAATATTCGTGTGATGGCCATCTATTGAAACCTATCTAAATAGCTGTCAAAAATGATATGTCATCTTTTAAATGGGGTTAGCATAAATTTCGGCTCTGTTACAGTCTCAATTGTTTGGACATTGATATTTATTTACATAAGTTTGAACGTGAAATTCGCATTTCGAAATCTAATTTTTGCACTATATAGTACATGCTACTTATTTAGGAAATGAAATATTTCATATTTACATTTTTAATTAGTATAATTCGTTATTGTAGTTTACTTTTTGCCGTTTGTATTTAGTCTGTCAGGTAGCCTCTTATTTCTGGAGTTCTTTTATTTCTAAAATTCAGCATGATAACTTAGCACTTCAATAGTACTGCCTATTTTGGTATGAATGTTAGATTTCAATTTGGTTGGTCAAAGGACGAAACCATGGTCTAGAATTTTTTCAGGCACTTGTTCCTTTACCAGTGCCATTAAACATAAAATATTACTTAGTTGTTGTGTCGGTTGACAATTATTTAGGGGTTGTTTTTTGAGAAGACGTCCTTGATTTGTTTAATTTTCTTTAATGATTGTTGATTGTGGGAGTCTAGGCCGCTTGTTAGCTCCTGCTGTAGTTGTTCGTAGCAGCCATAATGAATTGCCATGCATTTTGCTATAAACGCGGAACTAGAATCTCATTTAGGTCTCCAGGTGTCAATCGAATTTAATCTTTGTGTTAAACAAGACGCGTACACTAATGGCCCCGTAATGTATTAGTAGTTTACTAATACTTTTATCATGGGCTTTTAGGTTTATTTCGAGGAATGTATTTATTACTTTTATTATTATTTAATTGTTTGCACTACTTTTGTCTATGTATTTGTGTCTATTGCATTGTTAAAAAGTTTCGTTTAAACTCGTCAGCAAGAAATCACGAGCTAACTGGGGAAACAAAATCTAGATTTGAACGGTCGAAATATGTCGCAACTAGACTAGTAACTTCTGATTTACCAACTGATTCGCTAACTTATTTCAGAACAAGATATACGGGTTGTTCTAGAGGTTAAAATGGAATTTTCATAAATTTGAGCACCAATTATAAGTGAATAGACGTTAGTCGATCATTATAAGTCATTAAAGTAGATATCGCACTCAAAGCTTTGATAGCCGTCAATGTGCCACCCTAGGGTTTCATTCCAAATGGATTGGGCTGTTAATTCTTACGGTTATCCTTTTAACGTTGGAATAATAGTTCTGACATTTGCCGCACTAATTTTCATTCTCCATGGAATGGCAATTGAATTATTGCAAAGGTGAAACGTTATCTTACAGCGAAAAACTTTTATGAAGAGACGCAGAGATTGTCTATTAAGTAATTGTTATAGTAGATTATGTTTTGTGCAGGAACCTTATTGTTTCTCTTGGTTTTTCTAATTTTAATAATAATGCACTGTTTATTGGTGGTGTATTGCAGCAAGAGTCGTCAGTTGCACCTGCACTTCCATTATGGGCTCCTTTATAATGACGACTCGAGTGATGCCATAGCAGTAGCTTCTTATGCTCAAGTCCACACACGGAAGTTCACAAAATGGTTATATGCGAGATATACAACTTTACGATCATTCAAAATTAGCATACTATGAATGACGGCATAAGCTATGACAGGTTATGAGATGTGCGCTTTATAGTGTTCTATTTCATTGGATTTAGTCTTAATGACCCAGTTCACACGGGCGAGTTATATGGATATCTGAGTGGATGGCATTTAACGCGCTACTTCTTTATATTTAACGAGTAAAAGTGCCGCAATGCACGATGGCATCCATTTGACTTTGCTGATACTCATGTGCTGCTTAAGTCAAAGGACACTTCATCTTTGACTGATCGAATGTGAGCGCTGTCATCTCACAAGCTACGTAGTTTTGGTTTGTCGGATGGTGTTATTGCACTCACACGGTATCCGAGAGACGTGAATTGCTTTAAAATCTCCAAAATTTGTCCTATTATGCGTAGTAAGCACGAAATGGAAAGTCTTTCTAGGTCACAAGGTAGATGGGCTTTTCCAGGTGTGTTTTTGCTTTTCTGCTATCCAGTGTTGCACCGAAGGCCTTCTTTATTGAGAAAGTTAAGCTCGCATCTAATGTATGCTAATTTTGATGCAATCAAGCTGGTTCTATGAGCTGTTAGTAGTTACATGTCATTTACTGACCTGGCTGATTATGAGAAGGACAGTTTCTTAGATAAACTCACAGAGCTCACCTCTGTTCTTGAGCGATGCTTGGACACACTAGTGATATTCACGTCAAGATTCGGCTTGCCTTCAAACGATGTAACTGAAGATCAGTTCCACTATGCATAATGCAGGCGCAACCGTAAGTGGCATTGTTGGCCCCCATAGAAATATTCCTTCGTACTCGGTAAAATCTTTGGAGATACTCAAAACACGGCGCTAAATTCCATCTGGCTCGGCTCCTAATCATACTCGTAGAAATTTAAAACGCTACCTTAAGCGTAGTCTAAAAGTCTGTCTTTCATCCTTGTTGACGATATAAGCTGAAGAGGCGGAAGAAGCGTTCACATCAGATAATAGCTCCTATTTGCCCCAACATACCCCCCTAAAAATTCCGAGAAAATTGAAAGTTAGCGAAACTATACGTTATACTATGTGCTATCTAATAACCAATAAAATAAATCGTATATGTAGGTGGGCTTAACACTTTGTAGATCGATTTTCTGGAGCATTTGTGTCAGATTCGATTCACGAAAGCTTGCATCTATTAACAGTGTGGACTGTTATTCTCGAAGGACCATCAGAATTAGACATACGGGATGCAATTCTATCTCTTAAACGTCACAAAAAATCGCTCACCGATGGTTTGCCTCCGGGCTTATTTAATAATGTTGGTGATATAATTTCCGGGCCGTTGACTAACAATTTTCGATCTATATGGAATTAGGAGACCGCATGCTTGTTTGGAATTAGTCGAGCATCATTCCTATCTTCAAAAAAAGCAATCGTAATTTGTGTGATAACTACCGTAATACAAGCTTGGCCCCAGTCGATTCTAGGTTATTTACTTCAATTATCTTACGTCTTCTTAGCATTCTGCGTGAAAAACATGCTAGAGAAGATCAAGCCGGATGCCGATCAGGACGATTTTTTATAGATAATATATTTACCTTAATGCAAGTTCTTGAGCAGTGACATGTGTAACGCCGTCCCACAATAGCCGTCTTTCTCGACTTTAATGTTGCATTTGAGCCGGTGGATCGCGATGTTCTATTCAATATTTTGTCGAAAACTGTTTAGCCCACCAAGTTTGTAAATATTATACGCGCTCTCTACACAAACACTTCTAGTCGAGTTAAGGTCTAGAATGAACTAACGGACAAGTTTAATACCAGCAGTGGTGTTCGTCAAGGCTGTCGACTTTCCTCCTTTTTGTCTAATTTTGTAATATGTGCTATTGTGAACAACACTCTTTCACATGTTTAGGATGCAGGTGATGATGTTCTCCTGAGCGATAGATTAGTCGATCTTGACTATGCAAATCGAGATTCTGCACATGCCAGCTTGAATAGAATAGCAGACATTGTTCCGTCTTTCGGTTTGATGGGCTAACTTTATGCCTGCGGATAACTGTTTTCAGGCGAACCTATTCTGCACGACTTAACTTACAATTAGCGTCGTATTTATATGCGGACAAACACTTTAAAAGTCTATATGAAGATGTAGTAAAGTCTCATAAACACATACTGTTCGGTTTAGCTGGATAATCATCAAAAGAGCTGTCACTACGCCGTGAAGCCTCTACACACCGGCTTGTATCTCTGGAACTTAGGCTAGGGCAAGCGATGACAATCTCAATTCAATTTTATAGGTAGTAATTATTGGTTATATATAGTGTGAAATCAGCATATACAAAGTTGGTAGTCTGAAAAGCAGATACTTTATTAAATGCGTCATACCTTGTCCCGGTACCAATGTAATTCTCAATTACTCCTTATCAATTGTACATTTTTAACATAACAATATGAAGGCATTTTTAAACTGGTAGATGCAATGCCAAGAGCTTTGCATATGGATTGTGTATGTTTTTCTTTCTTGGTAAAATTCTGCTGTAAAGCTGTAAATTTAAATTGAGTATTAATAAATCTGATGAGGGAGCAAAAATTGCTATCGAAATCGACCAGAAGGGCAAAAGAGTATCTCGCGTAGGTATGGCATACAGAAAAGCCTTAACAAATAATATTCGTGTGATGGCCATCTATTGAAACCTATCTAAATAGCTGTCAAAAATGATATGTCATCTTTTAAATGGGGTTAGCATAAATTTCGGCTCTGTTACAGTCTCAATTGTTTGGACATTGATATTTATTTACATAAGTTTGAACGTGAAATTCGCATTTCGAAATCTAATTTTTGCACTATATAGTACATGCTACTTATTTAGGAAATGAAATATTTCATATTTACATTTTTAATTAGTATAATTCGTTATTGTAGTTTACTTTTTGCCGTTTGTATTTAGTCTGTCAGGTAGCCTCTTATTTCTGGAGTTCTTTTATTTCTAAAATTCAGCATGATAACTTAGCACTTCAATAGTACTGCCTATTTTGGTATGAATGTTAGATTTCAATTTGGTTGGTCAAAGGACGAAACCATGGTCTAGAATTTTTTCAGGCACTTGTTCCTTTACCAGTGCCATTAAACATAAAATATTACTTAGTTGTTGTGTCGGTTGACAATTATTTAGGGGTTGTTTTTTGAGAAGACGTCCTTGATTTGTTTAATTTTCTTTAATGATTGTTGATTGTGGGAGTCTAGGCCGCTTGTTAGCTCCTGCTGTAGTTGTTCGTAGCAGCCATAATGAATTGCCATGCATTTTGCTATAAACGCGGAACTAGAATCTCATTTAGGTCTCCAGGTGTCAATCGAATTTAATCTTTGTGTTAAACAAGACGCGTACACTAATGGCCCCGTAATGTATTAGTAGTTTACTAATACTTTTATCATGGGCTTTTAGGTTTATTTCGAGGAATGTATTTATTACTTTTATTATTATTTAATTGTTTGCACTACTTTTGTCTATGTATTTGTGTCTATTGCATTGTTAAAAAGTTTCGTTTAAACTCGTCAGCAAGAAATCACGAGCTAACTGGGGAAACAAAATCTAGATTTGAACGGTCGAAATATGTCGCAACTAGACTAGTAACTTCTGATTTACCAACTGATTCGCTAACTTATTTCAGAACAAGATATACGGGTTGTTCTAGAGGTTAAAATGGAATTTTCATAAATTTGAGCACCAATTATAAGTGAATAGACGTTAGTCGATCATTATAAGTCATTAAAGTAGATATCGCACTCAAAGCTTTGATAGCCGTCAATGTGCCACCCTAGGGTTTCATTCCAAATGGATTGGGCTGTTAATTCTTACGGTTATCCTTTTAACGTTGGAATAATAGTTCTGACATTTGCCGCACTAATTTTCATTCTCCATGGAATGGCAATTGAATTATTGCAAAGGTGAAACGTTATCTTACAGCGAAAAACTTTTATGAAGAGACGCAGAGATTGTCTATTAAGTAATTGTTATAGTAGATTATGTTTTGTGCAGGAACCTTATTGTTTCTCTTGGTTTTTCTAATTTTAATAATAATGCACTGTTTATTGGTGGTGTATTGCAGCAAGAGTCGTCAGTTGCACCTGCACTTCCATTATGGGCTCCTTTATAATGACGACTCGAGTGATGCCATAGCAGTAGCTTCTTATGCTCAAGTCCACACACGGAAGTTCACAAAATGGTTATATGCGAGATATACAACTTTACGATCATTCAAAATTAGCATACTATGAATGACGGCATAAGCTATGACAGGTTATGAGATGTGCGCTTTATAGTGTTCTATTTCATTGGATTTAGTCTTAATGACCCAGTTCACACGGGCGAGTTATATGGATATCTGAGTGGATGGCATTTAACGCGCTACTTCTTTATATTTAACGAGTAAAAGTGCCGCAATGCACGATGGCATCCATTTGACTTTGCTGATACTCATGTGCTGCTTAAGTCAAAGGACACTTCATCTTTGACTGATCGAATGTGAGCGCTGTCATCTCACAAGCTACGTAGTTTTGGTTTGTCGGATGGTGTTATTGCACTCACACGGTATCCGAGAGACGTGAATTGCTTTAAAATCTCCAAAATTTGTCCTATTATGCGTAGTAAGCACGAAATGGAAAGTCTTTCTAGGTCACAAGGTAGATGGGCTTTTCCAGGTGTGTTTTTGCTTTTCTGCTATCCAGTGTTGCACCGAAGGCCTTCTTTATTGAGAAAGTTAAGCTCGCATCTAATGTATGCTAATTTTGATGCAATCAAGCTGGTTCTATGAGCTGTTAGTAGTTACATGTCATTTACTGACCTGGCTGATTATGAGAAGGACAGTTTCTTAGATAAACTCACAGAGCTCACCTCTGTTCTTGAGCGATGCTTGGACACACTAGTGATATTCACGTCAAGATTCGGCTTGCCTTCAAACGATGTAACTGAAGATCAGTTCCACTATGCATAATGCAGGCGCAACCGTAAGTGGCATTGTTGGCCCCCATAGAAATATTCCTTCGTACTCGGTAAAATCTTTGGAGATACTCAAAACACGGCGCTAAATTCCATCTGGCTCGGCTCCTAATCATACTCGTAGAAATTTAAAACGCTACCTTAAGCGTAGTCTAAAAGTCTGTCTTTCATCCTTGTTGACGATATAAGCTGAAGAGGCGGAAGAAGCGTTCACATCAGATAATAGCTCCTATTTGCCCCAACATACCCCCCTAAAAATTCCGAGAAAATTGAAAGTTAGCGAAACTATACGTTATACTATGTGCTATCTAATAACCAATAAAATAAATCGTATATGTAGGTGGGCTTAACACTTTGTAGATCGATTTTCTGGAGCATTTGTGTCAGATTCGATTCACGAAAGCTTGCATCTATTAACAGTGTGGACTGTTATTCTCGAAGGACCATCAGAATTAGACATACGGGATGCAATTCTATCTCTTAAACGTCACAAAAAATCGCTCACCGATGGTTTGCCTCCGGGCTTATTTAATAATGTTGGTGATATAATTTCCGGGCCGTTGACTAACAATTTTCGATCTATATGGAATTAGGAGACCGCATGCTTGTTTGGAATTAGTCGAGCATCATTCCTATCTTCAAAAAAAGCAATCGTAATTTGTGTGATAACTACCGTAATACAAGCTTGGCCCCAGTCGATTCTAGGTTATTTACTTCAATTATCTTACGTCTTCTTAGCATTCTGCGTGAAAAACATGCTAGAGAAGATCAAGCCGGATGCCGATCAGGACGATTTTTTATAGATAATATATTTACCTTAATGCAAGTTCTTGAGCAGTGACATGTGTAACGCCGTCCCACAATAGCCGTCTTTCTCGACTTTAATGTTGCATTTGAGCCGGTGGATCGCGATGTTCTATTCAATATTTTGTCGAAAACTGTTTAGCCCACCAAGTTTGTAAATATTATACGCGCTCTCTACACAAACACTTCTAGTCGAGTTAAGGTCTAGAATGAACTAACGGACAAGTTTAATACCAGCAGTGGTGTTCGTCAAGGCTGTCGACTTTCCTCCTTTTTGTCTAATTTTGTAATATGTGCTATTGTGAACAACACTCTTTCACATGTTTAGGATGCAGGTGATGATGTTCTCCTGAGCGATAGATTAGTCGATCTTGACTATGCAAATCGAGATTCTGCACATGCCAGCTTGAATAGAATAGCAGACATTGTTCCGTCTTTCGGTTTGATGGGCTAACTTTATGCCTGCGGATAACTGTTTTCAGGCGAACCTATTCTGCACGACTTAACTTACAATTAGCGTCGTATTTATATGCGGACAAACACTTTAAAAGTCTATATGAAGATGTAGTAAAGTCTCATAAACACATACTGTTCGGTTTAGCTGGATAATCATCAAAAGAGCTGTCACTACGCCGTGAAGCCTCTACACACCGGCTTGTATCTCTGGAACTTAGGCTAGGGCAAGCGATGACAATCTCAATTCAATTTTATAGGTAGTAATTATTGGTTATATATAGTGTGAAATCAGCATATACAAAGTTGGTAGTCTGAAAAGCAGATACTTTATTAAATGCGTCATACCTTGTCCCGGTACCAATGTAATTCTCAATTACTCCTTATCAATTGTACATTTTTAACATAACAATATGAAGGCATTTTTAAACTGGTAGATGCAATGCCAAGAGCTTTGCATATGGATTGTGTATGTTTTTCTTTCTTGGTAAAATTCTGCTGTAAAGCTGTAAATTTAAATTGAGTATTAATAAATCTGATGAGGGAGCAAAAATTGCTATCGAAATCGACCAGAAGGGCAAAAGAGTATCTCGCGTAGGTATGGCATACAGAAAAGCCTTAACAAATAATATTCGTGTGATGGCCATCTATTGAAACCTATCTAAATAGCTGTCAAAAATGATATGTCATCTTTTAAATGGGGTTAGCATAAATTTCGGCTCTGTTACAGTCTCAATTGTTTGGACATTGATATTTATTTACATAAGTTTGAACGTGAAATTCGCATTTCGAAATCTAATTTTTGCACTATATAGTACATGCTACTTATTTAGGAAATGAAATATTTCATATTTACATTTTTAATTAGTATAATTCGTTATTGTAGTTTACTTTTTGCCGTTTGTATTTAGTCTGTCAGGTAGCCTCTTATTTCTGGAGTTCTTTTATTTCTAAAATTCAGCATGATAACTTAGCACTTCAATAGTACTGCCTATTTTGGTATGAATGTTAGATTTCAATTTGGTTGGTCAAAGGACGAAACCATGGTCTAGAATTTTTTCAGGCACTTGTTCCTTTACCAGTGCCATTAAACATAAAATATTACTTAGTTGTTGTGTCGGTTGACAATTATTTAGGGGTTGTTTTTTGAGAAGACGTCCTTGATTTGTTTAATTTTCTTTAATGATTGTTGATTGTGGGAGTCTAGGCCGCTTGTTAGCTCCTGCTGTAGTTGTTCGTAGCAGCCATAATGAATTGCCATGCATTTTGCTATAAACGCGGAACTAGAATCTCATTTAGGTCTCCAGGTGTCAATCGAATTTAATCTTTGTGTTAAACAAGACGCGTACACTAATGGCCCCGTAATGTATTAGTAGTTTACTAATACTTTTATCATGGGCTTTTAGGTTTATTTCGAGGAATGTATTTATTACTTTTATTATTATTTAATTGTTTGCACTACTTTTGTCTATGTATTTGTGTCTATTGCATTGTTAAAAAGTTTCGTTTAAACTCGTCAGCAAGAAATCACGAGCTAACTGGGGAAACAAAATCTAGATTTGAACGGTCGAAATATGTCGCAACTAGACTAGTAACTTCTGATTTACCAACTGATTCGCTAACTTATTTCAGAACAAGATATACGGGTTGTTCTAGAGGTTAAAATGGAATTTTCATAAATTTGAGCACCAATTATAAGTGAATAGACGTTAGTCGATCATTATAAGTCATTAAAGTAGATATCGCACTCAAAGCTTTGATAGCCGTCAATGTGCCACCCTAGGGTTTCATTCCAAATGGATTGGGCTGTTAATTCTTACGGTTATCCTTTTAACGTTGGAATAATAGTTCTGACATTTGCCGCACTAATTTTCATTCTCCATGGAATGGCAATTGAATTATTGCAAAGGTGAAACGTTATCTTACAGCGAAAAACTTTTATGAAGAGACGCAGAGATTGTCTATTAAGTAATTGTTATAGTAGATTATGTTTTGTGCGGGAACCTTATTGTTTCTCTTGGTTTTTCTAATTTTAATAATAATGCACTGTTTATTGGTGGTGTATTGCAGCAAGAGTCGTCAGTTGCACCTGCACTTCCATTATGGGCTCCTTTATAATGACGACTCGAGTGATGCCATAGCAGTAGCTTCTTATGCTCAAGTCCACACACGGAAGTTCACAAAATGGTTATATGCGAGATATACAACTTTACGATCATTCAAAATTAGCATACTATGAATGACGGCATAAGCTATGACAGGTTATGAGATGTGCGCTTTATAGTGTTCTATTTCATTGGATTTAGTCTTAATGACCCAGTTCACACGGGCGAGTTATATGGATATCTGAGTGGATGGCATTTAACGCGCTACTTCTTTATATTTAACGAGTAAAAGTGCCGCAATGCACGATGGCATCCATTTGACTTTGCTGATACTCATGTGCTGCTTAAGTCAAAGGACACTTCATCTTTGACTGATCGAATGTGAGCGCTGTCATCTCACAAGCTACGTAGTTTTGGTTTGTCGGATGGTGTTATTGCACTCACACGGTATCCGAGAGACGTGAATTGCTTTAAAATCTCCAAAATTTGTCCTATTATGCGTAGTAAGCACGAAATGGAAAGTCTTTCTAGGTCACAAGGTAGATGGGCTTTTCCAGGTGTGTTTTTGCTTTTCTGCTATCCAGTGTTGCACCGAAGGCCTTCTTTATTGAGAAAGTTAAGCTCGCATCTAATGTATGCTAATTTTGATGCAATCAAGCTGGTTCTATGAGCTGTTAGTAGTTACATGTCATTTACTGACCTGGCTGATTATGAGAAGGACAGTTTCTTAGATAAACTCACAGAGCTCACCTCTGTTCTTGAGCGATGCTTGGACACACTAGTGATATTCACGTCAAGATTCGGCTTGCCTTCAAACGATGTAACTGAAGATCAGTTCCACTATGCATAATGCAGGCGCAACCGTAAGTGGCATTGTTGGCCCCCATAGAAATATTCCTTCGTACTCGGTAAAATCTTTGGAGATACTCAAAACACGGCGCTAAATTCCATCTGGCTCGGCTCCTAATCATACTCGTAGAAATTTAAAACGCTACCTTAAGCGTAGTCTAAAAGTCTGTCTTTCATCCTTGTTGACGATATAAGCTGAAGAGGCGGAAGAAGCGTTCACATCAGATAATAGCTCCTATTTGCCCCAACATACCCCCCTAAAAATTCCGAGAAAATTGAAAGTTAGCGAAACTATACGTTATACTATGTGCTATCTAATAACCAATAAAATAAATCGTATATGTAGGTGGGCTTAACACTTTGTAGATCGATTTTCTGGAGCATTTGTGTCAGATTCGATTCACGAAAGCTTGCATCTATTAACAGTGTGGACTGTTATTCTCGAAGGACCATCAGAATTAGACATACGGGATGCAATTCTATCTCTTAAACGTCACAAAAAATCGCTCACCGATGGTTTGCCTCCGGGCTTATTTAATAATGTTGGTGATATAATTTCCGGGCCGTTGACTAACAATTTTCGATCTATATGGAATTAGGAGACCGCATGCTTGTTTGGAATTAGTCGAGCATCATTCCTATCTTCAAAAAAAGCAATCGTAATTTGTGTGATAACTACCGTAATACAAGCTTGGCCCCAGTCGATTCTAGGTTATTTACTTCAATTATCTTACGTCTTCTTAGCATTCTGCGTGAAAAACATGCTAGAGAAGATCAAGCCGGATGCCGATCAGGACGATTTTTTATAGATAATATATTTACCTTAATGCAAGTTCTTGAGCAGTGACATGTGTAACGCCGTCCCACAATAGCCGTCTTTCTCGACTTTAATGTTGCATTTGAGCCGGTGGATCGCGATGTTCTATTCAATATTTTGTCGAAAACTGTTTAGCCCACCAAGTTTGTAAATATTATACGCGCTCTCTACACAAACACTTCTAGTCGAGTTAAGGTCTAGAATGAACTAACGGACAAGTTTAATACCAGCAGTGGTGTTCGTCAAGGCTGTCGACTTTCCTCCTTTTTGTCTAATTTTGTAATATGTGCTATTGTGAACAACACTCTTTCACATGTTTAGGATGCAGGTGATGATGTTCTCCTGAGCGATAGATTAGTCGATCTTGACTATGCAAATCGAGATTCTGCACATGCCAGCTTGAATAGAATAGCAGACATTGTTCCGTCTTTCGGTTTGATGGGCTAACTTTATGCCTGCGGATAACTGTTTTCAGGCGAACCTATTCTGCACGACTTAACTTACAATTAGCGTCGTATTTATATGCGGACAAACACTTTAAAAGTCTATATGAAGATGTAGTAAAGTCTCATAAACACATACTGTTCGGTTTAGCTGGATAATCATCAAAAGAGCTGTCACTACGCCGTGAAGCCTCTACACACCGGCTTGTATCTCTGGAACTTAGGCTAGGGCAAGCGATGACAATCTCAATTCAATTTTATAGGTAGTAATTATTGGTTATATATAGTGTGAAATCAGCATATACAAAGTTGGTAGTCTGAAAAGCAGATACTTTATTAAATGCGTCATACCTTGTCCCGGTACCAATGTAATTCTCAATTACTCCTTATCAATTGTACATTTTTAACATAACAATATGAAGGCATTTTTAAACTGGTAGATGCAATGCCAAGAGCTTTGCATATGGATTGTGTATGTTTTTCTTTCTTGGTAAAATTCTGCTGTAAAGCTGTAAATTTAAATTGAGTATTAATAAATCTGATGAGGGAGCAAAAATTGCTATCGAAATCGACCAGAAGGGCAAAAGAGTATCTCGCGTAGGTATGGCATACAGAAAAGCCTTAACAAATAATATTCGTGTGATGGCCATCTATTGAAACCTATCTAAATAGCTGTCAAAAATGATATGTCATCTTTTAAATGGGGTTAGCATAAATTTCGGCTCTGTTACAGTCTCAATTGTTTGGACATTGATATTTATTTACATAAGTTTGAACGTGAAATTCGCATTTCGAAATCTAATTTTTGCACTATATAGTACATGCTACTTATTTAGGAAATGAAATATTTCATATTTACATTTTTAATTAGTATAATTCGTTATTGTAGTTTACTTTTTGCCGTTTGTATTTAGTCTGTCAGGTAGCCTCTTATTTCTGGAGTTCTTTTATTTCTAAAATTCAGCATGATAACTTAGCACTTCAATAGTACTGCCTATTTTGGTATGAATGTTAGATTTCAATTTGGTTGGTCAAAGGACGAAACCATGGTCTAGAATTTTTTCAGGCACTTGTTCCTTTACCAGTGCCATTAAACATAAAATATTACTTAGTTGTTGTGTCGGTTGACAATTATTTAGGGGTTGTTTTTTGAGAAGACGTCCTTGATTTGTTTAATTTTCTTTAATGATTGTTGATTGTGGGAGTCTAGGCCGCTTGTTAGCTCCTGCTGTAGTTGTTCGTAGCAGCCATAATGAATTGCCATGCATTTTGCTATAAACGCGGAACTAGAATCTCATTTAGGTCTCCAGGTGTCAATCGAATTTAATCTTTGTGTTAAACAAGACGCGTACACTAATGGCCCCGTAATGTATTAGTAGTTTACTAATACTTTTATCATGGGCTTTTAGGTTTATTTCGAGGAATGTATTTATTACTTTTATTATTATTTAATTGTTTGCACTACTTTTGTCTATGTATTTGTGTCTATTGCATTGTTAAAAAGTTTCGTTTAAACTCGTCAGCAAGAAATCACGAGCTAACTGGGGAAACAAAATCTAGATTTGAACGGTCGAAATATGTCGCAACTAGACTAGTAACTTCTGATTTACCAACTGATTCGCTAACTTATTTCAGAACAAGATATACGGGTTGTTCTAGAGGTTAAAATGGAATTTTCATAAATTTGAGCACCAATTATAAGTGAATAGACGTTAGTCGATCATTATAAGTCATTAAAGTAGATATCGCACTCAAAGCTTTGATAGCCGTCAATGTGCCACCCTAGGGTTTCATTCCAAATGGATTGGGCTGTTAATTCTTACGGTTATCCTTTTAACGTTGGAATAATAGTTCTGACATTTGCCGCACTAATTTTCATTCTCCATGGAATGGCAATTGAATTATTGCAAAGGTGAAACGTTATCTTACAGCGAAAAACTTTTATGAAGAGACGCAGAGATTGTCTATTAAGTAATTGTTATAGTAGATTATGTTTTGTGCAGGAACCTTATTGTTTCTCTTGGTTTTTCTAATTTTAATAATAATGCACTGTTTATTGGTGGTGTATTGCAGCAAGAGTCGTCAGTTGCACCTGCACTTCCATTATGGGCTCCTTTATAATGACGACTCGAGTGATGCCATAGCAGTAGCTTCTTATGCTCAAGTCCACACACGGAAGTTCACAAAATGGTTATATGCGAGATATACAACTTTACGATCATTCAAAATTAGCATACTATGAATGACGGCATAAGCTATGACAGGTTATGAGATGTGCGCTTTATAGTGTTCTATTTCATTGGATTTAGTCTTAATGACCCAGTTCACACGGGCGAGTTATATGGATATCTGAGTGGATGGCATTTAACGCGCTACTTCTTTATATTTAACGAGTAAAAGTGCCGCAATGCACGATGGCATCCATTTGACTTTGCTGATACTCATGTGCTGCTTAAGTCAAAGGACACTTCATCTTTGACTGATCGAATGTGAGCGCTGTCATCTCACAAGCTACGTAGTTTTGGTTTGTCGGATGGTGTTATTGCACTCACACGGTATCCGAGAGACGTGAATTGCTTTAAAATCTCCAAAATTTGTCCTATTATGCGTAGTAAGCACGAAATGGAAAGTCTTTCTAGGTCACAAGGTAGATGGGCTTTTCCAGGTGTGTTTTTGCTTTTCTGCTATCCAGTGTTGCACCGAAGGCCTTCTTTATTGAGAAAGTTAAGCTCGCATCTAATGTATGCTAATTTTGATGCAATCAAGCTGGTTCTATGAGCTGTTAGTAGTTACATGTCATTTACTGACCTGGCTGATTATGAGAAGGACAGTTTCTTAGATAAACTCACAGAGCTCACCTCTGTTCTTGAGCGATGCTTGGACACACTAGTGATATTCACGTCAAGATTCGGCTTGCCTTCAAACGATGTAACTGAAGATCAGTTCCACTATGCATAATGCAGGCGCAACCGTAAGTGGCATTGTTGGCCCCCATAGAAATATTCCTTCGTACTCGGTAAAATCTTTGGAGATACTCAAAACACGGCGCTAAATTCCATCTGGCTCGGCTCCTAATCATACTCGTAGAAATTTAAAACGCTACCTTAAGCGTAGTCTAAAAGTCTGTCTTTCATCCTTGTTGACGATATAAGCTGAAGAGGCGGAAGAAGCGTTCACATCAGATAATAGCTCCTATTTGCCCCAACATACCCCCCTAAAAATTCCGAGAAAATTGAAAGTTAGCGAAACTATACGTTATACTATGTGCTATCTAATAACCAATAAAATAAATCGTATATGTAGGTGGGCTTAACACTTTGTAGATCGATTTTCTGGAGCATTTGTGTCAGATTCGATTCACGAAAGCTTGCATCTATTAACAGTGTGGACTGTTATTCTCGAAGGACCATCAGAATTAGACATACGGGATGCAATTCTATCTCTTAAACGTCACAAAAAATCGCTCACCGATGGTTTGCCTCCGGGCTTATTTAATAATGTTGGTGATATAATTTCCGGGCCGTTGACTAACAATTTTCGATCTATATGGAATTAGGAGACCGCATGCTTGTTTGGAATTAGTCGAGCATCATTCCTATCTTCAAAAAAAGCAATCGTAATTTGTGTGATAACTACCGTAATACAAGCTTGGCCCCAGTCGATTCTAGGTTATTTACTTCAATTATCTTACGTCTTCTTAGCATTCTGCGTGAAAAACATGCTAGAGAAGATCAAGCCGGATGCCGATCAGGACGATTTTTTATAGATAATATATTTACCTTAATGCAAGTTCTTGAGCAGTGACATGTGTAACGCCGTCCCACAATAGCCGTCTTTCTCGACTTTAATGTTGCATTTGAGCCGGTGGATCGCGATGTTCTATTCAATATTTTGTCGAAAACTGTTTAGCCCACCAAGTTTGTAAATATTATACGCGCTCTCTACACAAACACTTCTAGTCGAGTTAAGGTCTAGAATGAACTAACGGACAAGTTTAATACCAGCAGTGGTGTTCGTCAAGGCTGTCGACTTTCCTCCTTTTTGTCTAATTTTGTAATATGTGCTATTGTGAACAACACTCTTTCACATGTTTAGGATGCAGGTGATGATGTTCTCCTGAGCGATAGATTAGTCGATCTTGACTATGCAAATCGAGATTCTGCACATGCCAGCTTGAATAGAATAGCAGACATTGTTCCGTCTTTCGGTTTGATGGGCTAACTTTATGCCTGCGGATAACTGTTTTCAGGCGAACCTATTCTGCACGACTTAACTTACAATTAGCGTCGTATTTATATGCGGACAAACACTTTAAAAGTCTATATGAAGATGTAGTAAAGTCTCATAAACACATACTGTTCGGTTTAGCTGGATAATCATCAAAAGAGCTGTCACTACGCCGTGAAGCCTCTACACACCGGCTTGTATCTCTGGAACTTAGGCTAGGGCAAGCGATGACAATCTCAATTCAATTTTATAGGTAGTAATTATTGGTTATATATAGTGTGAAATCAGCATATACAAAGTTGGTAGTCTGAAAAGCAGATACTTTATTAAATGCGTCATACCTTGTCCCGGTACCAATGTAATTCTCAATTACTCCTTATCAATTGTACATTTTTAACATAACAATATGAAGGCATTTTTAAACTGGTAGATGCAATGCCAAGAGCTTTGCATATGGATTGTGTATGTTTTTCTTTCTTGGTAAAATTCTGCTGTAAAGCTGTAAATTTAAATTGAGTATTAATAAATCTGATGAGGGAGCAAAAATTGCTATCGAAATCGACCAGAAGGGCAAAAGAGTATCTCGCGTAGGTATGGCATACAGAAAAGCCTTAACAAATAATATTCGTGTGATGGCCATCTATTGAAACCTATCTAAATAGCTGTCAAAAATGATATGTCATCTTTTAAATGGGGTTAGCATAAATTTCGGCTCTGTTACAGTCTCAATTGTTTGGACATTGATATTTATTTACATAAGTTTGAACGTGAAATTCGCATTTCGAAATCTAATTTTTGCACTATATAGTACATGCTACTTATTTAGGAAATGAAATATTTCATATTTACATTTTTAATTAGTATAATTCGTTATTGTAGTTTACTTTTTGCCGTTTGTATTTAGTCTGTCAGGTAGCCTCTTATTTCTGGAGTTCTTTTATTTCTAAAATTCAGCATGATAACTTAGCACTTCAATAGTACTGCCTATTTTGGTATGAATGTTAGATTTCAATTTGGTTGGTCAAAGGACGAAACCATGGTCTAGAATTTTTTCAGGCACTTGTTCCTTTACCAGTGCCATTAAACATAAAATATTACTTAGTTGTTGTGTCGGTTGACAATTATTTAGGGGTTGTTTTTTGAGAAGACGTCCTTGATTTGTTTAATTTTCTTTAATGATTGTTGATTGTGGGAGTCTAGGCCGCTTGTTAGCTCCTGCTGTAGTTGTTCGTAGCAGCCATAATGAATTGCCATGCATTTTGCTATAAACGCGGAACTAGAATCTCATTTAGGTCTCCAGGTGTCAATCGAATTTAATCTTTGTGTTAAACAAGACGCGTACACTAATGGCCCCGTAATGTATTAGTAGTTTACTAATACTTTTATCATGGGCTTTTAGGTTTATTTCGAGGAATGTATTTATTACTTTTATTATTATTTAATTGTTTGCACTACTTTTGTCTATGTATTTGTGTCTATTGCATTGTTAAAAAGTTTCGTTTAAACTCGTCAGCAAGAAATCACGAGCTAACTGGGGAAACAAAATCTAGATTTGAACGGTCGAAATATGTCGCAACTAGACTAGTAACTTCTGATTTACCAACTGATTCGCTAACTTATTTCAGAACAAGATATACGGGTTGTTCTAGAGGTTAAAATGGAATTTTCATAAATTTGAGCACCAATTATAAGTGAATAGACGTTAGTCGATCATTATAAGTCATTAAAGTAGATATCGCACTCAAAGCTTTGATAGCCGTCAATGTGCCACCCTAGGGTTTCATTCCAAATGGATTGGGCTGTTAATTCTTACGGTTATCCTTTTAACGTTGGAATAATAGTTCTGACATTTGCCGCACTAATTTTCATTCTCCATGGAATGGCAATTGAATTATTGCAAAGGTGAAACGTTATCTTACAGCGAAAAACTTTTATGAAGAGACGCAGAGATTGTCTATTAAGTAATTGTTATAGTAGATTATGTTTTGTGCAGGAACCTTATTGTTTCTCTTGGTTTTTCTAATTTTAATAATAATGCACTGTTTATTGGTGGTGTATTGCAGCAAGAGTCGTCAGTTGCACCTGCACTTCCATTATGGGCTCCTTTATAATGACGACTCGAGTGATGCCATAGCAGTAGCTTCTTATGCTCAAGTCCACACACGGAAGTTCACAAAATGGTTATATGCGAGATATACAACTTTACGATCATTCAAAATTAGCATACTATGAATGACGGCATAAGCTATGACAGGTTATGAGATGTGCGCTTTATAGTGTTCTATTTCATTGGATTTAGTCTTAATGACCCAGTTCACACGGGCGAGTTATATGGATATCTGAGTGGATGGCATTTAACGCGCTACTTCTTTATATTTAACGAGTAAAAGTGCCGCAATGCACGATGGCATCCATTTGACTTTGCTGATACTCATGTGCTGCTTAAGTCAAAGGACACTTCATCTTTGACTGATCGAATGTGAGCGCTGTCATCTCACAAGCTACGTAGTTTTGGTTTGTCGGATGGTGTTATTGCACTCACACGGTATCCGAGAGACGTGAATTGCTTTAAAATCTCCAAAATTTGTCCTATTATGCGTAGTAAGCACGAAATGGAAAGTCTTTCTAGGTCACAAGGTAGATGGGCTTTTCCAGGTGTGTTTTTGCTTTTCTGCTATCCAGTGTTGCACCGAAGGCCTTCTTTATTGAGAAAGTTAAGCTCGCATCTAATGTATGCTAATTTTGATGCAATCAAGCTGGTTCTATGAGCTGTTAGTAGTTACATGTCATTTACTGACCTGGCTGATTATGAGAAGGACAGTTTCTTAGATAAACTCACAGAGCTCACCTCTGTTCTTGAGCGATGCTTGGACACACTAGTGATATTCACGTCAAGATTCGGCTTGCCTTCAAACGATGTAACTGAAGATCAGTTCCACTATGCATAATGCAGGCGCAACCGTAAGTGGCATTGTTGGCCCCCATAGAAATATTCCTTCGTACTCGGTAAAATCTTTGGAGATACTCAAAACACGGCGCTAAATTCCATCTGGCTCGGCTCCTAATCATACTCGTAGAAATTTAAAACGCTACCTTAAGCGTAGTCTAAAAGTCTGTCTTTCATCCTTGTTGACGATATAAGCTGAAGAGGCGGAAGAAGCGTTCACATCAGATAATAGCTCCTATTTGCCCCAACATACCCCCCTAAAAATTCCGAGAAAATTGAAAGTTAGCGAAACTATACGTTATACTATGTGCTATCTAATAACCAATAAAATAAATCGTATATGTAGGTGGGCTTAACACTTTGTAGATCGATTTTCTGGAGCATTTGTGTCAGATTCGATTCACGAAAGCTTGCATCTATTAACAGTGTGGACTGTTATTCTCGAAGGACCATCAGAATTAGACATACGGGATGCAATTCTATCTCTTAAACGTCACAAAAAATCGCTCACCGATGGTTTGCCTCCGGGCTTATTTAATAATGTTGGTGATATAATTTCCGGGCCGTTGACTAACAATTTTCGATCTATATGGAATTAGGAGACCGCATGCTTGTTTGGAATTAGTCGAGCATCATTCCTATCTTCAAAAAAAGCAATCGTAATTTGTGTGATAACTACCGTAATACAAGCTTGGCCCCAGTCGATTCTAGGTTATTTACTTCAATTATCTTACGTCTTCTTAGCATTCTGCGTGAAAAACATGCTAGAGAAGATCAAGCCGGATGCCGATCAGGACGATTTTTTATAGATAATATATTTACCTTAATGCAAGTTCTTGAGCAGTGACATGTGTAACGCCGTCCCACAATAGCCGTCTTTCTCGACTTTAATGTTGCATTTGAGCCGGTGGATCGCGATGTTCTATTCAATATTTTGTCGAAAACTGTTTAGCCCACCAAGTTTGTAAATATTATACGCGCTCTCTACACAAACACTTCTAGTCGAGTTAAGGTCTAGAATGAACTAACGGACAAGTTTAATACCAGCAGTGGTGTTCGTCAAGGCTGTCGACTTTCCTCCTTTTTGTCTAATTTTGTAATATGTGCTATTGTGAACAACACTCTTTCACATGTTTAGGATGCAGGTGATGATGTTCTCCTGAGCGATAGATTAGTCGATCTTGACTATGCAAATCGAGATTCTGCACATGCCAGCTTGAATAGAATAGCAGACATTGTTCCGTCTTTCGGTTTGATGGGCTAACTTTATGCCTGCGGATAACTGTTTTCAGGCGAACCTATTCTGCACGACTTAACTTACAATTAGCGTCGTATTTATATGCGGACAAACACTTTAAAAGTCTATATGAAGATGTAGTAAAGTCTCATAAACACATACTGTTCGGTTTAGCTGGATAATCATCAAAAGAGCTGTCACTACGCCGTGAAGCCTCTACACACCGGCTTGTATCTCTGGAACTTAGGCTAGGGCAAGCGATGACAATCTCAATTCAATTTTATAGGTAGTAATTATTGGTTATATATAGTGTGAAATCAGCATATACAAAGTTGGTAGTCTGAAAAGCAGATACTTTATTAAATGCGTCATACCTTGTCCCGGTACCAATGTAATTCTCAATTACTCCTTATCAATTGTACATTTTTAACATAACAATATGAAGGCATTTTTAAACTGGTAGATGCAATGCCAAGAGCTTTGCATATGGATTGTGTATGTTTTTCTTTCTTGGTAAAATTCTGCTGTAAAGCTGTAAATTTAAATTGAGTATTAATAAATCTGATGAGGGAGCAAAAATTGCTATCGAAATCGACCAGAAGGGCAAAAGAGTATCTCGCGTAGGTATGGCATACAGAAAAGCCTTAACAAATAATATTCGTGTGATGGCCATCTATTGAAACCTATCTAAATAGCTGTCAAAAATGATATGTCATCTTTTAAATGGGGTTAGCATAAATTTCGGCTCTGTTACAGTCTCAATTGTTTGGACATTGATATTTATTTACATAAGTTTGAACGTGAAATTCGCATTTCGAAATCTAATTTTTGCACTATATAGTACATGCTACTTATTTAGGAAATGAAATATTTCATATTTACATTTTTAATTAGTATAATTCGTTATTGTAGTTTACTTTTTGCCGTTTGTATTTAGTCTGTCAGGTAGCCTCTTATTTCTGGAGTTCTTTTATTTCTAAAATTCAGCATGATAACTTAGCACTTCAATAGTACTGCCTATTTTGGTATGAATGTTAGATTTCAATTTGGTTGGTCAAAGGACGAAACCATGGTCTAGAATTTTTTCAGGCACTTGTTCCTTTACCAGTGCCATTAAACATAAAATATTACTTAGTTGTTGTGTCGGTTGACAATTATTTAGGGGTTGTTTTTTGAGAAGACGTCCTTGATTTGTTTAATTTTCTTTAATGATTGTTGATTGTGGGAGTCTAGGCCGCTTGTTAGCTCCTGCTGTAGTTGTTCGTAGCAGCCATAATGAATTGCCATGCATTTTGCTATAAACGCGGAACTAGAATCTCATTTAGGTCTCCAGGTGTCAATCGAATTTAATCTTTGTGTTAAACAAGACGCGTACACTAATGGCCCCGTAATGTATTAGTAGTTTACTAATACTTTTATCATGGGCTTTTAGGTTTATTTCGAGGAATGTATTTATTACTTTTATTATTATTTAATTGTTTGCACTACTTTTGTCTATGTATTTGTGTCTATTGCATTGTTAAAAAGTTTCGTTTAAACTCGTCAGCAAGAAATCACGAGCTAACTGGGGAAACAAAATCTAGATTTGAACGGTCGAAATATGTCGCAACTAGACTAGTAACTTCTGATTTACCAACTGATTCGCTAGCTTTTTTCATAGCAAGATTTATTAATTTACCCCATTTTCGCCTGTTATTTTTTCTTTCATGATAAAAGTTATTAATGCAGCATTTAAGCAGTGACGATGTTGTGATACTTACTGAAGTTCATTAGTTGATTTTTTGTCCAAATTTCGTGTCTCATTCTTTAAGAAGGACATATTAGTAGAATTAATGCCTGAAATCGACGAACAGCCTGATCAAGAGAAATAACATTTTTTGTACGAGTCGGCTGAACGAAGATGGAGTGTAGAAGGAACTGGTCAACCATAATCTATGAACGCCGAATATAATATTTTTTCGAATTCATTGATAACATATTCTCCACGTAAGCTTTCGTTTGAAATTGTCTTTTTGGGGGTTGAAAGAATGCTTGATTTTAGCGCAATATTAGCGTTTGCTAGTGTTAATAACTTTTTTTGACTTCAAATCCGCATTCTCTTAGTAAATCAGTTGACAAGATTGAGCGTAAGCTGCAAAATGCAATTTCAAATTTTGTTTCTAAATGCATGTCTGGTGTTTTGCATATTTTCAGAATAATTATCATAACAAAAATTGTCGTTAAATGGAGAAAAAAACATCTATTTACCAATGAATATGTAAATATACTTATATACAAATATACTGATTAAATAGATATGTTTGCCCACATTGAATAGATACCAAAAGTAATATTAGTCAATAAACACAAATAAACCACATGGGGCTTTCAAACCTCCTACGATACACATTTTTTATTTTAAGATTAGACTATATATATATATATATATATATATATATATATATGCATGAATTGGGTAGAACAATTGCAAAACCGCTATCAGAGTTTATATTTAAAATTATTATGCGAAATAAAGAGCCTCATCTAAGTTTGTTCATTTTCTTATATCTTTGTTTACTCTATGTCTTTTTATTCGGCGACACCGTGTGTTAAAACCACTTAATATAGAGACCCGAAGATATGACCTGTCATCCGAAAATCGTGCGTATGAAAGAAATTTAAATAAGTATGAAACTATACAAATAAATAAATGACTGAACTGATAGGTTTTTAGTAAAAAGGAAACTTCATGTAGAAATAGTTTTTTTATTAAAATGCTCGAAAGATACATTCAATAGGGCACGATTACTTAAATTTTCTTGAATTCGAACAAAATATATACTTTTCATAAATTCAATGTATCATTTATTTTGAAGGTTTTTATAAATCTATTAATAAAGCATTTTTTATCAATATACTGCAAATTTAATAAAAGCTAGGAAAAGCGTAAATATGTATTCCTCAGATATGTTACAAGAATGAGATATATGTTGCTCTCGAAGTTTTAAGCGGATGTTTAGCTTTCGGGTATAAAAATTGTAACGAGGCATTTAATTTGATAGTTGTTGAAGGTGTCATCCGACAATTGAAGATGTGAAATTTACGTGGGTCCTCTGGCCAAAGCGATTGCAGCCCCTAATAACATGATCGAAAAGGGGATGACCATGTACACCTTTAAAGTTGCCCCTCATATTGGTGTATTTTCAAAGTACAAACCAAAATTTTCCTATCCATTTTGACTTGCTCAAACGACCTAACCATGTCATTACAATTAATATGATAATTATTATTGAAGTGATAATTTAACAAATTTTATGTGGAATTTAAAACCGTTAATTAATTCATCGACCTACATGTGAATAAGAATATATTGACAAAAGACGAGCATTAACATAAATAGACCCTAGATTTAGTCTACAATATGAATGATACAATAAATTTAATGAGTAATATGTTATATTTAATAAAATCGTTCGCATTTAATTCGAATTGCGTTAGTTTAATCTAATGTGAATAAATATATATATCACTATATAGTAAAGCCGCAACACAGCTTAAATGCTGGCTTTACAGATAAAATGACAAAAAAATTCTACATCCATTTATTATTTACGAAACGTATGGTTTCAGATAAACAATAATATGCTAACATATCTCGAAAATCATAGTCAAGGTATGGTAACAGGTATTGTGCACATTGCATATAATGAGTTGGTTTTGGCTTCACATTGTTGAAGATTGAATGCGGAGTTGGCACTTTTACTGCTTGAAAACACAAGCGCATTTGAGATTGCACCGTCCAATTGTCCTTCATTTCATTACCAAATTTATAATGCGGTTTTGGCTTTGCGCCATAGCTCATGAGATAATGTAATTCAAAATTTCGTCCATGCCGAATTTGACACATCATTACGGTGAAAATTGAATAAATGTGTTCCTTATAGATAGCAATACAACAGTTTTCAATAACTGATGCTCTACTTTATCGGAAAGGCAAAACCCAATTATATAGTTAAACGAACATTAGTTTCGCGACAGATGATAACAATTGCTTTATTCAAGGTGGCATAGTGCAATGTTGAAGTGGCAATCCATCCAGTTGACAGGTTTCATCCTTATTGGGAACTATCTAGAATTTGCCGTGGACAGGACTCGAGCCTGGGCACGACTTCTTTGGAATCTAGTGCTCTAACAATTGAGACATCCAGCCGCACACTACACACAGTTTTTCAGTTATATGTTAATTAAAGTTTTTAGTGTGCCTTTCATTTAGGTGGAGCTCATATGGCAACCATTTGGACAAAGTTCCAACTAACCATCCCCAATCTGTCACTATAGAAAAGACACCACACTATATTTTGAAGTGGTATTGAATTAAATATTTATAAAATTAAACAAAAATTGGTTGCACGAGCAGTGATAACAAATACCTTAAACAAGGGTTGCTGCACTCTACGTGCAATTTGAAATCATTCACTAACGTATGTTTCTGGTTCGACTTTCTTTCAAATTTTAAGAGATGGAAAATACGTTCCAGCTGATAGGAAGGCCAACCAGAAACATAAATTGGTAGATTGCATACTTGCAATATTAAGTGTGAATAATTTGCGCACGGTCAATTTATGAGTGTTCTTCATGTGAAGTCCGCCAAACTGATTTACATTGTCCGCTCCCAACGCAACACTCGTGCCCCCAAAATAAATCTCGTGCGGCTTGAAGTCACTCAACCCAGATTAACCAGTCGCGCCATCTTCTACCTCCAGCCGCAAAGCACAAAATATAATGTTTACTACTGCATACGAGACATTCAGCGCACGTTCCATTTGACCGGAATTTTTCTTTGAATTTAAAACAGTTTATATATTAACACATTATTTTTCGTACCATTTCCGCTAGGATTTTGCATTGGGTAAAGATCAAAATAGGCAATGTATTGCGTCTTGTAATCAACAATCCATCGAAACTCATCTATAGTTTTAGGGTAAAGTATAAATAATTCAAAATGAAAAAAAATCAATTTTATTTCTGGCCGAATATTGAAGGAAATGGAGATTTTCTTTTAAACCAGAACAATGGTAGAATAGAAAGTTATATGCAAAACACATACGAAAAACTCCTTTATTTAATATTAATTCCTGTGGGCGGTGATTCTATATTTGAATAGAATATAATTCCGATTACGTATTTGAGCCTCAGAGAGTTAAATGTTTTCACTAATTTTTAGACTTATTTTCACTTTAAGTGCAACCCTTAACTAGAAATTTGCAGCAAAGTAACCCCAAGCATTAACCAAATATTAAATACTATTACTACTTTATCTATTATGGCAGGTTTAAAATAAACAAGAATTTAATGTTCTTTTCCAATGTAACCCAACAAAAATCAAGATCGCAAAATTGATTAAAATTAATTGTTATCACCACCCGCGCAATCAACGTTCGTTTAAGTTGAAATGTGACGCGAAGGAGATACTAAACTACGAATGCACCAGAAGTCTTTGTTTCGTGCTTGTTAGTGACCAATCAGTAGGAGTTGACCCAATGCCCCAAACCCACTCTGTATCTGGCCGAGAAGTGTGAGGCTGTTGGATGGTGCCATCTCCAATACGTTTGTGTTTTAATGCAGTTGTAGAGCCAAAATATTATAGTCTTTAGCAACGTGAATTCAAAGTGAATTCACTATGTGATATGTGGCAAACGTGCAAGGGACATCAATATCATGAAATCGGATATAGACCAACATTAACCAAAATTGAGAATCACTACCATTCTGAAAGGCTGCTATGCAAGCAAAGCCTTATATTTTGGCATCGATCGAAATTAATTATCAAATTTTGTGGTTATCATGATATCATTCAGTGTGAATTAGAATATTAATTTAAAAAAGACTTAACTTCATTATAAAATGTCTACAAGGCACAGTTGAAAATGTAGTTTTTTTTCACCAGAACTCTACTCGATTGCAAAATCTGTTACATTAAGTGGTGATATTTTTACAAACATGGCCTTTGAATGAGTTGAGTACATGCATTGAAAATCAAAAAAACAGGAGGTGCAAAATGGACATAGCGAGGCACACACTTCTGCGCGCAATTCATCATTTCATATTAAATTCATGTACAAACTTCTTTTGTTTATTTAGCTGAGCATCAATTATTTTGCAGCTGACAGCTTCGGTTACGTGTAGCTCCTTTTCGATTAAGCTTTGAAAACAACTGAAGATTCGCCATTTTTGGAGTGTGATTTTAACAGACAATGTGTTCAGACAGTTCCGTGAAGTTTTTCCCATTTCTAGATAAGTTTTTTTCTAATATTTTTAATGATTCGCTTCATAAATGATCGGCTGTTACGACTTACTTGGCGAAATGAGCAACTACGGTATGCGTATGAATATACAATATTGGAATGTTTGACTGCAATGAGCTGATCACTTACATTTATTTTAAGCAGGATTTATTTTCTGTAAACAAACATATGTTTGTCATTAAGCGCCTTAGTCGGTACCGGATTTCTAGCTCGTCAAGTGGTAATTTCAAAATGTAAATTAACAGATATTGACCTATAGTAGGTACGGCTTTAATGTTTTTGACGTAGTTTATACCACATGTTTACTTCCATATATCTTTCGTTGATACCAATATTTTAGTAAAGAGATTTTAATAACTAGCAATTCAGAACAGATTTGCTTCATTGTGTAGAATAAATTTTATCTCAAATCCATATTTTTGGGAAATTGTGTCAACGCCGTGATAATAGATGGACTGTCCAGTTCATGACTGATTCCAAATTAATTTAATTTTTTACTACTATCTTCCCGTCTTAATATTAAAAAGTTAGGGCAAACAATTTTTTAGATTTTTTTTGCGCACTCAAACTAAAAAATCATGATCAACACCATTAAAATCTTTAATTCTGTTATTTATTTCTATATTCTTGTTAACGATAATGAAAGTGTCACCAACGTACCTCAGATGTGTGTAGAAGAATGTTTGAATTATAAGTTTGAGTTTTAAGGCTTCCAGATTGAACGTGAAAATATCCGGCAATTGATTTTCTAGCCATATGTTTCAATACAAAACATTTTCCAAATTTTTATTACTAGTACACCAAAATTTCTCAACTAAAGACTATTTATTAATTTTTTGTTGATGCATCTTGGTTGTGCGAACCCAGTACATATGCTATTATTTATTACATGTGTCGTACCTCGTAATAAAGAAGTTCAAATATGACCAGAAGTATATGCTATGTCAACCTAAACAAAAGGTATACTCTCACGTGTCCAGCTAACTGACGACTCTTTATTTAAATCAAGTTTGCGAGCTTGATATTAACAACAAACCCATTGTATTTAACCAGTGTAACAATATTGTAAGACTATCGTCGGTCACCACCCGCGCAATAAATGATTATTTATTTGTAAAATTTAATGGAAACCCATCATTAAAAGTCAGGAGTTTGTCCCAAATTCACGATTGATGTATTCCAGTAATTTTATACAAACTTTATTATACAGGCGTATTAGGACAACACTAGCGTGAAGATTGTGTGTGATCTAGAAAATATTAGTTTCAGTTGTAGTCGCACAGTGGATGACTTTATGTGAACTTATTTATTTTATTGATTTTATACATATTTGGACATGAATTTCATCGTTAAATTGTCCGACATTTCTTGATTAAATTAGTACTTAGATTGTAACGCAGTACCGGCTCCTATTTATAAGGCTAGTAATCACACACATTAAACTTGATTGGCGTTAGTATTGCTATGTTTTGATTCTGATGTAAAGAAAGGAATTGGTGTTTATTTCAGGTGCGCAAACTTTATTACAAAAATTGTTTTCTCCAGCGCTTAATCAGTTACTGCGTAAGTGAACAAATTATATGAACGTGGTGAAAATTAGAAAATGGTTATGTTCGCGACTGCATAAAAATCATGCAATCGACACTACAGTCAATTTTAATGTCTTTGAGATTCCAAGCAGCGAGAACCACACGTTAATTATCAATCCACCGTATATAACTTGCAGTTGGATGTTCGATTGTCAATTTTCTTTCTTCTTTAAATCAAGTTTGCGAGCTTGAAGTAAACACCAATCCCATTGTAGTTAACCAGTCGTAGAACAACATAAAATTTAAATACAATGGGATTGGTGTTTACTCCAAGCTCGCAAACTTGATTTAAAGAATTTTTACCACCACCCGCGCAATCATTTATTGTTAAATTTTCTTTCATGTTGTATTGATGAAAATTGGAGGTCGGTATTCGTCAGTTTGTTGTGCAATTGATTAAATCAAAGCGATTAGTGTTTATGTCGACCAACTTGACATAATTAGTATAAAGTTGACCTTATACCGGACAAGCAGATCTTAGACAAAACGCTAGAGCATGAATAGGATTTTTGTTTATCTCAAGTCAACAAACTTGATTTGTTTAACATCAAGTTGGCCTTTTACTGGCGTTTTTTGCCAGCAGATCTTAGACAAAATTCTAGTCCTTTAATTAATTATTACTCACCTGTGCGTGCATGAACAAGTTCGCCAAGCTGATTTAAATAATTCAAAACACCACCTGCACAAGAAATCATTGCTGAATCAGATAAATTACCTGAATTTAATCCAAACCACTAAACATTATGTTTACTATTGGACAGGAAGATTGCAGACGGCATTCCATTTAAGCAGAAGTTGTGTTATAGTTAAAAAAATGGTCTATATATACACATTATGGGTTGATTAATTCCGAAAGATCTTTATTGTGCTTGAATGAAAGAAAAAATACTTTGTGATTTGCTGCCTTGAAATCGCCAATAAAAAATTTTTTATCATACAAAATATTATGTTCTTCTGTTAACATATCACAGACTTAAACTGCGTGCAAATCCATTTAGATCAGGACATTTGCACACATATCCTTCATAAAAAGGCGAAAAGTTTGGTTCATGTTAAGCCCTTCTGTTTGGGCTACAGTTTACTGGTTCAATTAAATACTTAGATATTTGGCTGTCAAAAATTTTCACCTGATAATATAGCAAATATAATATAATTTCAATCATATAAATGGCCCGTAGCCATAGACATTTCGGTCTGACGACCGGCTGACGCAAGCTAGTCAGCTCAGGAATGGTAGCATGAACCCTTTCGGGTCTAATGGGACACATCCATCATTCTGTTTCATGTGAAGTCCCGAGATTCGGCTAACTACGCAGTAATTTTTTGAAATTTTGTTGCGGTGTGTACAATTCAATTAATTCAATGCCGCGTTTTGCGTACGCGGGTAATAGTTGTACACGGGCTGTTACACAAAGATCCGATTCTTCACACTTTCCGATTTTGTTTTGTCTTTGATCGGGTTGAATTCTTCTTTTTTCAACTGGAAATGCGGTTCTATCACATCCTCAGGCAACACAGTACAAACTTCACAATATCAGATTTAAGCAAATGTGGTAACCTCGTTTCAAAACCATTCTATTTATATATAATTGACTCAAAACTATTTTTAATCATAGAATTTGTCTCAGTAACTAAACTCAATATATAACTATTTATAATTAGCAGACCAATCATTACCTCACCTATCTCAAATTCCCGGTATACGTAATCTCATCTCGTATGCAGAATATTGTAGGGGAGAGAGACAGTATCGAACCTTTTGTTATTTGTTATAACTGTATTGCTACTATGTCACGGTAATCAAAATTTAAAATGATAAAAAACTAAAACCTTGAATATCATATACTGTATTTTATTTAAAGCCGGGAACTCTAATGTATACAATGGTGTATGAGGTATTGCGCACATAGCAACAAATTAGTTCAAATATGGAGCAGCAAGTTACGTAGATGGATGGAGAGTGAATGTCATAGCGACGCTTAGGTGAAAGATTAAAGAGAGAAAGATAGAGATAGTATGGACAACTAACGTTTTTCAAAAAACTAATCGTAAGCACAATGCGAAGTTAATCAACTCATAGAAATAATTGCATAAGACTATTTGCTCATATGACTAAAATAATTCATTATATCTATATACATATATATCTAAATATAATATCGTAACACCTTTATATATATATATGTATATATATATATATACATATATATTTAGAAGAAGGACCATTGTTAATTGTTAAACATGAATATTTTCTATTCTTACTATATATTTATTACGTTAGTCATACCTTATATCAATATATAAAATACATGTCAATATGTATAAAAACATATATATGAATATAAGCAACAGTGTGAGACCAACATCCCTAATCCTATATATATGTACATTAGTAATAAATATTTATTAGGTTATGCACACCTTATATTAATATATAAAATACAAATCAATATGTATAAAAAACATATATATATATAAGCAACAGTGTGGGTCCAATATCTTTAATTCTATCGATATATATATATATATATATATATATATATATATATATATATATATATATATAAGTTTGCATATTTCTAATAAATTATTATTTTTCTCTTTTCTTGCTGTTTTTTTGATCCAATTAATCAAATTGTATATTTATTTATTCGCACCTTATATAAATATATAAAATACATATAAATATGTATAAAAACATATATATAAATATAAGCAACAGTGTGAGTTAAATGTCTTGTATATATAATTATATATATGTGTATATATGTATATATATTTATTTTTTTTATTATTTTTTTTAACCATCTTAAATAAATATTTAATTTTAATGGTAATGTATAAAATGATTAATGTCCGTTTATATATATATATATATATAATAAACCTATTTATCTACCGATAGGCCTACCTATATATCCGTCTATCTATCACATTTTGAATTTCTCTTAAATGGATACATTATAGCTGTTAATAATGGATATCTTCTCTAGGGCTAACGTATTATTCATTTATTAATATATTCCTACCTTACATAAATATATAAAATATAAGCAACAGTCTCTTATCTAATGTCCTATCTACTAACCCTTGCTAAATCTGTATACCCTCTTCTGGAACATTATTATTGAAAAAGATATGTATATAGGAATTGATATTGGTACAGTTCATTCTCAATCAGTTCTCTGTAATCGAGGTTTTTTACTTAGGTTCCCACTTAATTCAGGTTCCGCAGCCTCCCGTTTTCTGACCGTAGAAAATGCTTCATTAAATATTGGTCCCAATGATTTTTCTACCGATGTTACATTCATTACACCTTTTCCTGATTTTATTTCAATTGACTCTCGAATTAGTCTAGTTAATCTGTTGCGGTTGCATAACGCGATGCGTTTACATCCTTCCCAGTCTATTTCATGACCCGTTTCCTTCGAATGCCTAGCTAGGTCTGATCTTTGAATGTGTCCATATTTGCAGGCTGTCTTGTGTTCACCTCTACGAACCTTTATAGGTCGCATGGTTTCGCCTATATACCTGAGATTACATTCTTTGCAAGGTATCGCATATACTCCTGATGTCTCGAGGGGTTCTACTCTTTCTTTTTGGTTAGGTAGTTTATTGCCTATAGTAAGCGATTGTCTTAAAACTGTTTTAATATTGTATTTAGCTGCTATTATTCTAATTTTCCTGCTCAATTTAGAATCAGGTAATACCATAATTTTGTGCTTATCCGGTTCCGTTTCCTTCTTTACTTTGTTTATTATATTATTATTAAATCTCTGTAACATCTCATCTATTAATCTATCTATTATACTTGACGGATAGCTATTTAGTTTGAATATTTCTTTTAATCTCCTCATTTCCTTATCTCTATTTTCTATATCCACTATTCTAAGACTTCTTAATATCATGGATTTAAGAATGCCTATTTTCATTCCATATGGGTGATTTGATAAGAAATTAAGAAGTAGTCCTGAATAAGTCTCTTTTCTAAAAATATCTCTTTCCAATCTGGAACCATTCCGTTTTATTTTCACATCCAAAAAGGGTAATTCATCATTATTCTCTTTTTCCAATGTAAACTTTAATTCACCTAATTGGTTGGCTAATTCGAGGAATTTATTTAACTCATTATCCCCATGATTCCAAATTATAAACATATCATCCAGGAATCTTACATACAAGTTTGGCTTAAGAGGAGATTTTAACAACAGATTTTTTTCAAAATAGTGCATAAAAATATTAGCAACCGGGACTGATAGTGGTTGTCCCATAGGGACACCTTTAACTTGTTTATAAAATTCATTTCTGAACTTAAAGTAGGTGGAGGACATACAAATATTTAAAATTTCCATAATACTACTTAACATCATTTTACTACCTTCTATTATCTCTGGGAACTCTGTTAAACAACGCTTCACACTTTCTAATGCTGCTTGTACCGGGACATTAGTATACATCGATACAACGTCCAGGCTAGCCATTCTATCATTATCATTCAAGTTATATCTACTAATAATGTCAATAAAATGATATGTATTTTTAAAGTATAATCTAAGAAATAAGTATATTTTCTAATTCTGTTGCATAGAAATTTCGACAATCTATATGTTGGTGAGTTTTGTACATTAACGATTAATCTAAGTGGATTCCCCTGTTTATGAATCTTTACTAGACCATAAACTCTCGGAGGGACTGTGTCACGTTGTATTAATGAATTCCCGAGTCCTGGTTCTAATTCCTTCGACTCAATCATTCTATTAATTATAGTCTTAACTTGTCCTTGTAACTTATCAGATGGATCTTTATTTATTTTATTATAGACCTCTAAATTATTTAATTGTTCATACACTTTCAATTCATAATCTGACCGGTTCATAAGTACCGTTGCACCACCTTTATCTGCCTTGAGGCATATTACTTTATTGGATAATAATTCTGTTCTTAAGTGTTTTAGATCATAACTCTGCTTGCATCTCACCTCTTTGTGCTCTAACACCGCTTTGGACACATCCAATTCAAACCTAGTCTTATCTTTTTCTGGGAGAAACTGGGCAATCTTAACTGTTTCTGTAATTATCTCATTCCTAGGTACGTAATCAATAGGGATCGCAGTATTAAGTCCAAGATTAAGAATTTGTTTTTGGTCTTCCTTGAGATCCATTCTCGATAAATTAACTAAACGTTTGGACATGACCTCTTCAATTCTCTTATTTCTCAAAGGGCAATTAATTCCCAATATTGCTAGTTTTTTTCATGCCTTTGTCTAATTTTTTTAATTTCATTATCCCTCGTTTTGTCTGTGAAATCTTCAATATGTTTGAAATCCAACATACCTAATCTCGCCAGTAATATGGACCTTATTTTTGTCTTCTCTCTAATCAGTTCAAATTTACGTTTGTTTAGTTTCTTAATCGATAGTTTTTATTAAATGTAAACAAAGCTCATGCTTAAGAGTATTTCCTACTTTATCCAAAACGAATGAAAGTTTAAATCTAAAACATTTCGGTATAACATTAAATTTTAAACATTTATTAAGGAACGAGGTATTTTCCACTTGCCTAACAATCTGCATCTTCTTCCGCTTGTACTGATTCATAAGTGTGACCACTGTCGCATCATATTTGATTTTCAAATAACTTTTGAACTCAATGTTTTGCGGTGTGTAAGCATTCAGGTTATCAATGCCGCGTTTTGCGTACGCGGGTAATAGCTGTACACGGGCAGTTACACAAAGATCCGATTTGTCACTATTTCCAATTTTGTTTTGTCTTTGATCGGGTTGACTCATTTTTACTTCAATTGGAAATGCGGTTCTATCATATCTTTGTTTACTGGCGACGTTTCGGTGCCTATTTTCCAGCACCATCATCAGGCAACACAACACTGATCACAATAGCAGATTTAAGCAAATGTGGTAACCTCGTTCCAAAACCATTCTATTTATATATATTTGACTCAGCACTATTTTAATCATAGAATTTGTCTCAGTAACTAAACTCAATATATAACTTTTTAAAATTAGCAGACCAATCATTACCTCACCTATACCTCATCTCATCTCGTATGCAGAATATTTTAGGGGAGAGAGACAGTATCGAACCTTTTGTTATTTGTTATAACTGTATTGCTACTATGTCACGGTAATCAAAATTTAAAAATGCTAAAACTAAAACCTTGACTAGCATATACTGTATTTTATTTAAAACCGGGAACTCTAATGTATACAATGGTGTGTGAGGTATTGCGCACATAGCAACAAATTAGTTCAAATATGGACTCACACTGTTGCTTATATTTATATATATATGTTTTTATACATATTTATATGTATTTTATATATTTATATAAGGTGTGAATAAATAAATATACAATTTGATTAATTGGTAAATAAAAAAAAACAGTAAGAAAAGAATAAAATAATAATTTGAAATATGCAAACGTATATATATATATACATATATATAAATATTTATATAAAAATATATAGGATTAGGGATGTTGGTCTCATACTGTTGCTTATATTCATACATATGTTTTCATACATATTGACATGTATTTTATATATTGATATAAGGTGTGACTAACGTAATAAATAAATATATAATAAGAATAGAAATTATTCATATTTAATAATTATCAATGGTCCTTTTTCTCTCTCTCTCTATTTATATATATATATATATATTTATTTATATATTTATATATATATATATATATATATATATATATATTTATATATATATATATATATATAAAGGTTTTACGATATTATATTTAGATATATATGTATATAGATATAATGAATTATTTTAGTCATATCAGCAAATATTCTTATGCAATTATTTCCAATAGTTGATTAACTTCGCATTGTGCTTACGATTAGTTTTTTGAAAAACGTTAGTTGTCCAGGCTATCTCTATCTTTCTCTCTTTAATCGTTCACCTAAGCGTCGATATAACATTCACTCTCCATCCATCTACGTTACTTGCTGCTCCATATTTGAACTAATTTGTTGCTATGTGCGCAATACCTCACACACCATTGTATACATTAGAGCTCCCGGCTTTAAATAAAATACAGTATATGATAGTCAAGGTTTTAGTTTTAGCATTTTTCAATTTTGATTACCGTGACATAGTAGCAATACAGTTATAACAAATAACAAAAGGTTCGATACTGTCTCTCTCCCCTAAAATATTCTGCATACGAGATGAGATGAGGTATAGGTGAGGTAATGATTGGTCTGCTAATTATAAAAAAGTTATATATTGAGTTTTAGTTACTGAGACAAATTCTATGATTAAAATAGTGTTGAGTCAAATATATATAAATAGAATGGTTTTGGAACGAGGTTACCACATTTGCTTAAATCTGCTATTGTGATCAGTGTTGTGTTGCCTGATGATGGTGCTGGAAAGTAGGCACCGAAACGTCGCCAGTAAACAAAGATGTGATAGAACCGCATTTCCAATTGAAGTAAACATGAGTCAACCCGATCAAAGACAAAACAAAATTGGAAAAAGTGACAAATCGGATCTTTGTGTAACTGCCCGTGTACAGCTATTACCCGCATACGCAAAACGCGGCATTGATAACCTGAATGCTTACACACCGCAAAATACTGAGTTTAAATCCCATTAGCTACCTGATTTTCGGATTGCGTAACGAAGTGTTTGAATTCACTGTCATCATGATTTCCCCAGATATTTCGATATCCATGTACGGATATCTTTTTCAATGGGACGCACATCACACACTTAGTTGACAATCAATATGTCAAGTGGAAATATTAGTTTAAACTGCCACATTTATACTTGTTGTTAGATCTCTTAAGCATAACTTGCTTTTTTTTAAAAAAAATTTAAAATGCTTGGAAAGTGTATATCAAATTGGTTTGTGTATATGTCTGCATGTATACATTCTTAGCTCTAAGGTTTTATGCACATGTGTGTCTTACATCTATTCCCATAGTATTCAATGATCTGATAAATAGTTCAGACATAAAATGACTACCGCCATCACTAGTTACACTTACCGCTGCACCATATTGCGGTACCCAATTATGCAAGAACATAAATAAGACTTGTTGACCTGTCATATCCTTCAGGATTGCTACTTCCAACTGACGAGTGAAACGATTAAACCATCGTAAGTAAATACTTCTGGCCAGAAATTTCGAGAATTCCTTTTATATCAATTTTTACATGCATGAAACGTCCTGTTGGTATGCCAATCGTTTTAACTTCGATATCAGTATGACGCCAAACTTTACAAGTTTGATAACGGGCACACGTCCTTGCCCAAGCTCTTATGCCTTAAGACATCTTAGGCCATTCATATCTATCAATGAACATACTGATAGTTGCCTTAAGGGAAAGATGGCCAAATTAATGCAGGTGTTGAATTATCTTATACCTTAATTATAACGGTACATAGGGTCTAGGTTGGCTCCTGAAGATTTCACATAGTAACCACTTATCTCCAATCTTCCTGTGTGTATACGCGGACTTCTTTGCCAACACAGCTACTAAAGAATCAACAACCTGTGCTTCCAGCAATTGCTGGACAAAATATTAAGAAGATACAACAGAGCATGCGAGTGACTCCGAACGAATCATATCTTCATCTGATACATCTGGTCTACTGAGAGTATCTGCCACCACTTTCCCTTTTCCTGAGATATGGAGTAATGTATAATTTGTGAATTCACCCGTCGAGTATAATTAAGCCTGTTCGACTTCCCTAGAATACTTATCAACGATTCATGATCAATTAATAACGTAAACTGGTTTCTATCTAAGTAGTGCTCAAAATGCAGAATTGCAGAATAAACTGCTAGTAACTCCTTTCCAAGCATGTCATATCGCTTCTCACGAACTTGGAGTTTTCGACTATAGAATCCCATCGGCTTGACTATACCATTATCTCTCTGATGTAACACTGCCCCTGTGGCTACATCGAAAGCATCTGTGACCAGCTTAAACAGCTTATTCCAATCCACAGGTGTTAATGTGGTAATTTGGCTTAACAAATATTTGGCCCTCTGGAATTTATCCTTGTCGTCTTGGATAAAATAAATAGTTCACGAACTAAATGCCGAAATAACGACCCCAAAAATCCAGCTAAACCTGGTATAAAACGACGATAATAGTTAACCATCCCCTAAAATCTACCATTTGACGTGCATTTCTTAGTTCGAGCACATCTTTGATTGCTTGAGCCTTATCTTCCAAGGGTTTGATTCCATCCTTGGGAATGGAGTGTCCAAGAAATTTAACAGTACAACAACCAATCCGGCTCTTTTCTGACTTGACTACCAACTAATAATATTCTAGCTAGTATAACACGATGTCCAAGTGCTCCCGGTGTTCCTCCCTGGATTGACTATATATAATGATGTAATCTATATACACTCTAGAAAATGGGCAGTCTTGTAGAACCTCCTCCGTCAGACGCTGAACTGTCTGACTTTCATTCTTCAGGCCAAAAGACGTACATAAGAATTCATGCGATCCTTCTCCAGGAAATCGCATTGCAGTTAGCGGTATCGATTCTGCCTCCATAGATACATGATAGTAAGTTTTTTGCAGATCTAACGCGGTATAAACCTCATACCAAATTATATCACCGAGCAAAGTACTATGGTTCGGTAGAGGATACGAATCACCTTTCGTTACAGCGTTCAATAAACGATGATTACCACAAACCTTCATTGAAATGATTCAGGTTTGGGAACTACCACTATTGGAGATGTAAAGTTGGAATTTAATCGCCTCAAAATTCCTTCTTACCTTAAACACTTAAATTCTTAAATTGCAACTTGTTGCTTATGTTGTGTTAACGGTTAAGCCTTCGGTAAACAGGGAAGTGGTTCCACCAACTCAATTTGGTGTTCTACGCCTGTCTTCAAACCCTTCTGCTTATCATTGAATAGTAGAAACACTGTCAGGTGTTTCTTAATGACATCTACCAAGTCATCGTCGACGACGTGTCTGTGTAGTCTCTCTGGTCTAAATACTGATGTCCCAATTTCAGCATAAGACACTATCCAAGTGTCTTGACAAATGGTCCTAGATTTGGATAAAAAAATCAATCCCAGTGATGCTATCCTTTATATCAGTGACCAGAAAATTCCACGTAAATGACAATTTGTGCCCCAATGTCATTGACAATACTTTAACTCCCTTAATCTCAGTTTGACTTCCATTGGCAACCCATAGTTGATAATCGAATGAAGGATCATCAATTTCAACCACATCGGATCAAACTATGCTCACATCTGCACCGGTTTCTATTACGTATTTTAACCCATTTCGTTCATCCGCTATGACGATCTTATTGCATACCTTGGAGAATTGCATGCACAACCTCCACTTCGGTTCCTAATAATGGGGGTTTTACTATTTTTCCAACGACTTATACCCGGTCACAGGATGAATATTTCCTTTCCATCGGGTCCCACCCAACCGTGGAAACATGCATCATTTGCCTTGACAATTTCCAAGCTCGGCATATTTATTATGCAAAATGCACCATACGCGTGGTCCTTGAACACGCTATTTGCCTCCCCAATGCTTGCAATTAGACCTTTGATCCCGAGAATTTACCCTACATCTGATAAAACTTTTCATCTTGGGTTTCATCTAACCCACATCTTGTCGAAGGGTATATGATTCATACTCTACGGCCAGAAGTCTCTCTGAGAGATGTCTGATTTGCTGCTCACGGCGTGAATTTACTGTTACTGCATACACTCTAGGTTCCTTCTGGCGATACACTTTATCCAGCCCTTTGACATTCTTTGGCTATTCCAGTTCTAATGTATCATAGAAATCCAGAGTATCCCTTAACCTAGTAGGCAATTATGTTACAAATATACTGTTGATAAGTTATTCAAAATATCAAGTCCGATGGATTTGGAAAAATGTCTGTCATAAAATTCAGATAAATTGATATCGTTTATGAAGTTTTTTAACTAGAAGCTCAAATGCAATTCCAGGTCCATTCTCGTAACAAATTTTCTGGGTCTGAACAGATTCCTTTTTACAGACAAATGCAAATACCACCAGGTCGAGGCAAACATTTTTGTAGGGTCGGTCATTCGTTTTAATTTAAAATAGAATTTTGCATCTTCGACCCATTTAGAATGGTTGTCTGGTCTGTATATGATAAGTTTAACATTTCTATTCATGAAATTGAGATTAAAACGATCATCTAAAGCACATCTTTTCGCATAAAGGATCCTGGCGCAGTCGCCATCTTTTGTAGAGGCACTTTGGTCACTACCATAAGAGAGCCTCTGAGATGCCAGGCTCGAATATATGCGGCATGATCGTCTAAATTGAAACGCTTTATTTCCTCAAAACTATATTTTAAACTCCATTCCTTAAGTCCTCCTGCTAATGGCCATAATGTCAAAATAAGATTTCTTGCAATATATTTCCTATATAAATAAGTGTGCTCACCGTTTCGCTGAATATCACAGATGATAGAACGAAATTTTGGAGACCTTGACAACAAACATCTACGTCAATTAACTGCAGCAAATTTGAGATCCTTCCCCAAAAGTATATTAAGAATTATTATTTGTTAGAAACTTTAATAATTTATTAGCATAGTGTCTCAGGCAAGAACTACGCAGCAAAGCGTACTACGCAACTCAAAATCGCAACCACACTCTATTATAAAAATTACCGAAGACAAGTCAAAATCTTCAACAATGTGTACAAAGGAAAATTTTAACAAATTGCAATATTTAGAAAAAAACAAAACATTGCTTTGTGAAACTAATAATACTATCAAATGTTCAAAAATACAATTTGATTTATTTTTCTACAAGGAGTTATTTGATCTCTAACAAATTAATTTACCTCCACAATGTTGAGCTAACGCAGATTCTCAGCGTCATCTTTAACGAGCATCTCCGCACACGGAGTAGAAATGGAATAAGAATCTACAAGATAAGTTATATAGCTACCAGCAAACCTGGAGTTGTCAGAACCAAAGACGTTTATGGTTGTCAGTTTTTACTTTATATAACGCTTGGTTTTTATGATAATGAATTTTTTCACGAGTTGCGTCTATCGATGCCGAGCGATTGTCTGTTGATAAATTGTTTAATAAGCTCATCGATAGGTTGGAGTGCGAGGGCGCGAGCAAGTGACAAGTTGCGTAATCTGGAATCGCGTATAAAAGTATCGCGCGCTATAAATAAGGGGCTCACTTTGTTTGTTGTTCATATGCACTGAATAGAAGAGGTAGAAGAAGTGGGAGGATAAGACTTTATGGACTTGAGAAAAGCACGAAGAGAGGTTGACTGCGAGGATTAAATTTCTTCAATTAACGGCATCACAGAGTCGGCTAAACACGACCCAATCAGTGAATCGCCTAGATGATTGAATGTTTGCTCTTACGATAGAAGATAAAAGAGGAATTAAAAGGATACCTGGCAGTTGTCTATATTAGGAAAGATCTCCCGATTTTGTACATTCGACACTTCTTTGTTGGAGAGGACGCAATCGAGTTGGTTGTCATCTCGAGTAGGAAATTGCACAGATTGATTCAGTAAGTTGGCCGTAAAGAGCCACAGCAGCAGATACATTTCTGATGTTTACTTGCGGGAGTTGTTAGGCGACGGGAATGGTCGCGACGATGTGGCATGTCTTGGATTTGTTGAGTGGATTTTGGGGCTCGCTGTGTGTTTTAGTCGTCAGAGGGAGTACTTCAAATCGGGAGTTGCTCAGCATGATAGTGTAGGTGGTTTTTGTGATTATTGTAAGAGGTTTTGCGGGGTAGCTGTTTATTTAGCGATGCTATGCTATTCCTACATATGCCTGGTAGCTGATGTCGGAAGAAATGGGTTTCGTGGGCCGTGCTTATGGAATGTCTCAGACCTATTTCCAATAGGTGATGTGAGAAGGCTAAGTTGAGTTATCATATGTCTATTATGTAAAATGTTGCAAAATAAATTAAAATTCACTGTTACTCAAAATTGACCGTGCTCTAGACAGCAACAAAATAAAATATTGCCAACACAAGTTAATATCTAGGCGCAAAGGCAAAGTCATAATACACACAATAAATTAATCCAGAATGTCTTATCAGAACAGTTATAGTTTTCGGATAAAGGATTAAAAAACACACAAAATATAAATCCTGGCTTTGAGCGTTAAATCACATAAATCCACTGCATGTTACCGGCATATTACGCACAGGTGTGTATTATTATTAAACACAACTGTAACGACACAAATCAATAGCCGACATATTGCGTAAATTAAATTCAAATTTATTTACGTTGCACCAATGAGAAAAAAGCAAATTGCCGTTTAACCACGTTTAACCACGTTTAACCAATAGTATGCAAGTACACATATTGCATGCTATTTAAGCACGGTAATTTACCATGCAAGTCAGTTGGTCGTACCTGCGTTCTGCCTCGTGTTACACATGTGCGTGCTGTCGGCTGTCAATACCTACGCTGGATATTGATTTGTTTCACCAACAATTGGCAACATTCGTGACTCACCGTGTTGCACTTCAGCCAGCAAGACGAGCCAATTAATGCAGAACTTCAACCAAGTTGTCCACACATGATAACAACAGCAGGAACCACAACCAGAGTCCACCCAAGGCTCTAGGACATCAACTTACATACTCTGATAGACTTCACGCGAACGCCTTACCAAGGCCCTCTTAAGGGCCCCCATATCAGTAACTAATCTCTATTCAGAGCACCTTAACCGAGTTTGTAACGTCGTACGGCATTTACTTGAAGCCGGGGCGTTTACAAAATTGGTGACCGCGCCAGGATATTGATTATTGTTCTGATTTTTTTGGTATAAATAAAATTGACTTCCTTTTTCATCTATTTGGATAAAAATCGATTAAGATTTGCGTTTTATCTACCGTGATCGTGGCATCGTGAATTTTGTTGGGTATATATATATATATATATATATTCGTGTTTTGTGTTGGGGGGATATAATAATAATAGATTGACATTTGTGTTTTCTTTACCCTGATCGTGGATTTCTGGGAAATCTGTTGGGTATATATTCGTGGATTTGTGGGGATAATAATAACACATCGGCATCAAAGGCCAACGGGGCCTTTGTTCATCTTTTCTACGTACAAAACGGCACCGTACGTACTCAACAACTCAACTTCGGATTTTTGGAAACAGTGACTGTTTTGTTCTGCTCTTATCCAACTGTGGAAGCTGTTTGTGGGTAAGCGTTTCGTTAAAGTATATTTATATATTTTCATATTGCTTGTAAATTTATGCTTTTAAGATCCCGTAAGATTGTTAAAATGTCAGGTCCAATTTTAGATATTGATGTTCCTGTTTGGGATGGAGATAGTGAGCTATTTTTTATGCGCGTAGACTCCGCTTTCTCCCCGTTTCCTGATTATGACAGTCATCAAAAACTGTCGAAGGTTTTTGCTAAACTACCTTCTGAATTGCAGCGACGGATTTATCCTAAGCTTGAGGCCATTAGGAAGCTACCTAATCCCATTTAGGGCCTACAAAACGAGGTAGAATCCTTGCTTGGACCCACGGAAACTGAGCAGATAATAAACAAATATGCGCAGTTAGATATGCCAAATCTTGGCCCCATAGAAATACTGAGGGAATTACGGAAACGTTGGTATAAAACCAACATTTCTGACCATGAGGCTAAGGTTGTTTTTATTAACAATCTTCCCCAAACATTAAAACTCTTTGCCAGACAGCTCCCCAACACACTCTCTATAGATGACTTATCTGAGAGATGTGAGTTAGAATATAGGGTTTTGGAACCCAAAGTGAATCCATCATCCTTTTCTTCACCCCCGCAAGATGATGGAATCTCCTCTTTAGAGAGAACAGTGGCGAACATGGCCAAAGTTCTAGAAGGATTGGCCATTACCAAATCTGAGATAAATCAAGTGAATTCTCGACCAAAATTCGTTTCCAAGTCAAA
>JAQBSW010001566.1:0-129426 GCA_029291075.1 Eudiplozoon nipponicum
ACCGTCTACCTAAACATCCCATTTAAAGGGGATGCAGTTTCCCGAATGGCACAAAAGAAAGTTGAAGCAGCATTGACACGGTATATTTACTTTTCATAAGAAACCTGTGTATAGTCACAATATGAACAGGCAATGCAGTACATAGTTATAGATTGCGTTCCGCTTTGTCTTGTATATCTTTTGCAGCTGATTTAGTTATGATAACATTCACCACCAAACTTACTCTATTTAGTGGAAAGATAAGATTCCACTACAACCTGCATTTAACGTTATTTATAGGTTAAATTATTCCTTTGGATAATCATATATAGGCAAGATTCAATAGAAACTTGAATTCACGCTTGTCGGAGCACATAAAATTCTGGTTTTTGCAGAATAAGATTGATGTTGCACGTACATATGTAACTAAACATTGCGTACTCTAAAAGTTGCAGCATGCCAAATATGCTCTTTTCAGTTTTGCTAAAAGTTAGGTGTGTTAATACACCTTATTTGGAAGTTATTTCAATAAATCGATGTTTTCCAGAATTGTAAAAGAAAAAACAATTTGTTCGTTCACTGGAACTACCATGAGGGATTCGAAGCCACATGTAAAACTGGGCTTAATTACGATCCTCTTTTTCAACATTGTTGAAATATATATATATATATATATTAGTGTATTATTAACGTGGACTGTGAGGGGACACCACTTGTACCAAATTCCCAAGAAACTCCATGAAATGTCACTGGAGCCGGCTTATCCTCCAAAAGGAGTCAGCCGCAGTAAAGTAAAAGTAAAGTAAAGTTCTAACTAAACATCACTTTATTATTTTCTTTTGTTCATACCTACAGAAAAACTAATTATTAAGATAGGACGAAAGCGCTACTGTGCAATTTGAAATGTACTATTTAAATTCATATCGGGAAATAAATGCTTTGTGTATCTGAAAAAACTATCCTACAAGCATTATCGTTAAATGTGATAAAATATCTACCTGTCAACTACATCCAGATTTTCCCATTGGAGCTTCACTATCGAAGCGACTGATCAGTGATCCTTATCTTAGATTCAGAATGTACGAATTTCATACAGGGAGATGGAACGACGACTGCTAATCTATTTAAGGAGACCTGGGCAGAATCCTGGTTGTTGAGTTATAATACATTATCATTTGTATAGTCAAGATAACCTAATCTACCGCAGGGAGGACTTCGATACATGCACTAAGAACGAACGGTAGAGTACAGTTCATAAAAGCATATATTATAAAATGAAACTAAATTTAAAAAGTGAGCATTGACGAAAACCACTTCTAGTATTACAGTTGTACGATAATCCTTTGTAGACCCCATCGCGTCCAGAATTGTGTAAAGGGTACACATATTTAAAAAATTATCCGAAACAGCTTTTCGATAGAATATTAAACAAAACGCTGCCATAACCATCGAAGTATATTAACACTGCTACTGTTATGGCCGGAATTCGACCTGTTTTTCAGTATGCTTCATTTTAAGTGCTGAAATGACGTAAGATATCTGAAGCAAATTACCTAGATACAGCTTATACATCAATGGTTATCTCACGAATAACGATTGTATTGTTTGAGGTTGAGACTGGCGGCTGATTTGTTCCAAGAAACCGGTTCGGTCTTGCCATTCTATATAAAGTATGAAGCAGATTAGTCAAAGCTCCACAAATTATGTCGCCACCATTCTTAAATAAGGTCAGGATCAGACCATCGTGATTTGCGGATGATTTTATATTCTGCACTTCTAACTCTGATTTTCGTCCAATATTGACGTTTAAAATTGCTAAATCAGTCATACTTTCAAGAATCGGGACTGATGCTCGTGTTAAAGAAATTTTATTTTGACGTGTTCAGCCATCTTACCAAGACGACGCATTTTATGGTTATTCGCTTATATTTATATTCATTTAATGTTTAACTATTTTTTAGTCTTCTCATGCATGTTGTGCGAATACGTTGAGATAAGCTTCGGCTGCTATCTGATGCGACTGCTTCTATTTCTTCATTCTTTGCCCAAAATGTTTCAAAATCAACTTCAAGACTGGGTTTAAGTTGGCGTCTTATAGCCCTACGTGTATTATTATAATCCGAACTAGCATGAATTTTGTGTCTAATTTCGCAAATATCCATAGATTGATTCTACAGGTATTTGTAATGCTACCTATAGTTACCTACATCATACATTGTGGCCATTATCTTCCTCGACAATAAACTAGTATTTTAACGAAGATTAGTAAACATCGATTTTTGAAACTAATTATATATTTGTTGAACAGCCAGTTGTTGGATCTTACATTTATTTCATGTTTATTTTCATTTGGCTTTTCGTAAAGTATGAATGCAAATCTATAGCGGAAAAGTACTTGATCTGAGTTAACATACGTGTTCCAGAACGATTGAAAGTTCTGCATGGAACTACCTTATCTATAACTGCTTGCTACATGATCTAGTTGAGTCCAGTTTTCTGGGGGCTAGAGGACGCCATGTGGCATGATGCTTTGTATTATGTTTGAAGTTTGTATTGCCGAAGCATAGTGTATGCTCCGCGCTGCTATCCAGCAGATATTCACCATTATTCTTTAAATCAAGTTTGCGAGCTAGAAGTAAACACCAATCCCATTGTATTTAACCAGTCATCGAACATTCACCATTATTGTTGCACATTAAGATTACAGGTGGCATTCTATTTAACTTATGCGCCTAACGTGAACATTCCTACCACCAATAACCAAGAGTATATCTGCATTTCTTGCGATTAGTAAAGAACTTAAATCATGATAATGCGACCTTGTTGTCTGTGTTGCAAACAGTGGAAGAATATTCCAATACACCGAAGATACAACTTATGTTAATGTTTCTGGCATTGATTTTATTTGTCGTTAAGCGTGATGAGCTTACAATAAGGTAAAACCCGATCTCTTTGATGAATTTCATTTGCTATCGCATGTAATGCTAAGTTCATACTGACTATATATATATATATTTTTTTTTTATATATATAGTCAGTCTAAACTAAACTATGGCATCAGGTAAAAATGGAAACTCATTCGGTAGATCTTTTTCTTAGAACTCGATCTGATACAGATGGGTATATATATATATATATATATATATATATATATATATATATATATATATATATATATATATATATATATATATATAGTGAAATTATCATTTAAATCGATATTTATATATGTATATGTAACTCTGTTTATGCAATTATGTATAATTTCTTGCTTATTTCTGTAGCTCGTGTATTTTGTTGTGTATTTATAGCGCAAACCAAAAGTTCGAATTCGAATAAACAAGACAAAGAAAAGAAAATCACGGCATGCGAGGATAACACTGAATCAGATAAGCTAGATAACGTTCCAAACAACAAATCCTCAAAGTCTGGCCTTCCTCATCAGTCGGATAAAAGTTGTTCGTTTTCAAAAACAGATAAAGAAGCATCTGATAGTGTTGATTTGGTATTTTCTGATATCTCTTATGCTTCTCCAGACAGTTCTTCTCCGGTTTCTTCGGCTCCCGTCAACTCCACAATTAATGGCAATACTGAAAAGAAAGTCTACGAATCTGATCGAGGAGAGACAAAACGTTCCATTTCGTCAAATGCATCTTTGTCGGACAATTTATCCTGTGATTCGTGCTCTTTTTCCACGTCGTCATCATCGTTGTTCTCTGATGAAGAAATTGATAACTTTAATTTTGATGACGGCGAGTATAATGAAACTGAGTCTTTCTTCTGTTTCAATGATGTTAATCGGGTGGATTCAAATAATGTCAACCGATCAAGTGATGTAAAGAAAATCGATGATAATCATAACCAGTATATTGAAAAACGGAATAAGCCAACGCGAATAGGAGACTCGGCGCCCATCTTTCAATCACCAAAACGCAATAGGTAAGGGTTGATTGCTGTTTAGTTATGTATGCGTTTACTTAATTGCTATATTCCTTCTGTTTTCTTTCATAGGAAAATTAAAACTTTTATGATATTCAAATAAAACACATGTCGTTCAATGTTTATGTAATTATATTGTCCCATTCCGATAATAATTGTTTAAACTATTTGACATGTTTTTCTCTTTTGTCGTTTCGAACTGCTTTATGTGCCATTTTAATAATAAGCATCTTGTGCCACATTGAAATTGCTGGTTTATTTTACTATCGTTGATGTGTTTTATGTAACCAATCAATCAAAGGTATGGTTGGTTAGGAGCCGACACCCGACTTTGCATTTCGGATAAAAAGTTATAACTGGTTGTATTATTAAGTCGTCGCAGTCAAATACGGTTGATGTTTAATACTTCCTTTTTAAATATTATTTGGCACTACGGAACTTATGACATATTGCAGAAACTTGGGTATATATTAGATAAAACCCCACTTATTTAACTCCATGTTTTTTAATGTAGCATAAACATAATTTAGTAAATGAAATCTAATTTATTATACTTTCAAATAGTTGTATCGTTGCAAACACAGAGGAGAGGAAATAAATATGCTTCTAACTTAATTCATTCTTTCAAAAGTAAATTCTTTCAGTAAAAGTATATGTCCGTACTCTTATGTGAAAAGAAAACATGAAGGGCGGCGACTGGCAACACTAGCTAATTTTTACTGGAGCAGAGCTCATGCCAAAATATGCCGGATGAACTCCCTGCTGCCTTTATGTTCTTCGTTTATCGCCTAAGCCCACCGAAAGCATATGAAGCGGCTCTTGGCGCTTTATGGCTCTTTGCTCGCGAACTAGTCAGTTTTTATTACCAGAGAACTAAGCTAGCGTAGTGTCCACGTTGCTTGTCTCCAAGATACATTAATATTTCGAGCGTACCAAAGTGTGCATTATCATAGTCTAAAAATTGGAAAAATGTGATTATTCATCCATTCACATGCAAAAGTGAGTCAGTTACAAATAGTGAAGCCTTTTTTCGAGCTTGTGCTACGACAAAAATCATATTTGCAAGTATGTATTAGGTGTTGCGAACCTAGTAACAAATTAAATTTGATAGGAGAATTCTAAATTCGTTTCGCTTACAAACAGGAAGGCAGCACATCGAAAAATAAGGCTTGAGACTAAACCGCCACACAATTCTGCAATGCGAAGTAGCTCTTTTTGTTATAAAACAAATACTAGCTCTCCTATTCCTTGTGGGAAACGTGGTCCTGAATGATGCTAAAAAATTGCACTATTATCGAACTATTCGGCAAGTGAAACTAATAGATTCTTTGTAAATTTATTAGATGCCGCCTCAGGATTTAGGGGTCATCTGGAGATTTTATCGCAAAGCTTGTTCAAATGCGCGGGAAACAGAGATGTTGATAATAGCCGTCCCGTAGCCATAGAAATTTCCGGCCTAACGACCGGCGGGCATTGGCTAGTCACCTCGGGAATGGTAACGGGAACATTGTCGAGTCTAATGGGAGACAGCCATCATCCTGTTTCATGTGAAATCTCGAGTTTGGTCTAGCTGCGCAGTAAACGTGTTAAATGGGTAGTGACGAAATGAGAGCAGGGTTCCAGGCGCGAAGGGCAGGGTTCTGATGCTGGAATCTGGGCAGATAGTACTCACCAGCCTTTCTAAGCAGACTATTTAATAGAAAGAAAACTCAGAGTACAAATCATCCCCACTAGGAATGAGCGACCTAATATTCTTTAACAGCTCACTAATAATCATGAACAATACGAACAATAATAATTCTATATTGCATCGTTGCTCTGTCTTTCGATATAAAATTATAAGGAATCACCGACTACTCACTCCAACTCTGCGATTGCACAGTGAATTTCTGGACGTAGTCGACAGTTGTACATACCTTATATGCACAATCAATAACTTAGGCAATGTCTTACGCGATGAGTATGAGAACCGCGAAAACTAGAGTAAACCTCACCATATATGTAGAAACGAGAGTATTTTACTTTGATTTGAATGTCATTTTATATTTAATCTCAAGAGCAGATTTTTTTGTATGCTCGTGAGTCTTGGTCCCTTAAAGTTGATGATTTAAGACGCTTACAGGTATTCGACCACCATTGCTTGACATGCGTAGCACGTGTAGGTTATCAACAACGAAGAACCAACGCTGACATTTGTAGACGTAATTTTGAACCAGCCAACAATTCTTCCTCGGTAGCAAAACAAATAAGGCTCCATTAACTGTGTTGGCACGGTCACAAGCTTATGCCTTCAATTTGATTGTTCTTTCACCAAGCGCCAGACTGGCTAAAGAAACAAAATGGACAGATTTTCACATGGCAGAAACATATAAAGTCAATTGCATTCACATTGGGTAGTATGGGATTCAATCGTCTGTCCAGATGAGTTCTCGTGCACATCATATTTCTTATTTAAAAATCCTGCGCAATGCGACACCGAGTCGAGCTTAGCGGCAGTTTCCTTGCGGATTCTAATTGTATCATCTTCTTAACTTTATTTTCTTAATTGCGCAGAATTAGCTGTGCGAGGTTTAGTTGAATTTATGACGTGACACAGTTAAACCAACAACGAAGCTAGACTGCCGCGTTTTCCGTGCCTTAAAGCTGATTTGGCCTTAATGGTGTTGTCTAGATGTGTTATCTTGCTATATAGTTATAATAGACCAGCCCCTCTCATACATAACTTTTCTTTAAAAATTTGATTGCCTAAATTATTATTTTTGTCTTTATTATGACTTTATATTTTTCTAATTGATTATTAGCTATTAATGACTTTTGTATTGCTATGCATGGTGATGATGATGAACCATTAGCAAACCAATTCAATTTAACAATAATTGATTGCGCGTGTGGTGGTAACAATTCTTTAAATCAAGCTTGCGAGCTTGAAGTAAACACCAATCCCATTGTATTTAACCAGTCGTCGAACAACATAACAAAACTACCGCCAGCCGCAACGCACTGACGCGTTTCGTCCTTCCATGATCATCATCAGAGTACGACGGCAAACTGACTATCGAGGATCAAACCGCATTGAATATATATGGAAATCAAATTTAGGTATGCGGCTCTCACCTCTAGCAGTCTCGCATACATTGAACTTGACTGGAAATGTCGGCTGCACAATTTCTATACAGTCACGAACATTAACTGTTTGCAGCTTTCGCCACATATACATATATAGGCAATACAACTTAACAATAATTGATTGTGCGGGTGGTGGTAACAATTCTTTAAATCAAGTTTGCGAGCTTGAAGTAAACACCAATCCCATTGTATTTTGATATTTCATTTGATTGTATTGTAATTTGATATGTCAATTAGGCTCTAATCTAATGGTATTGAATTTTGTACGTATGTGTTTCGTACTTACAAATTATTGGTATTCCACACTGCTCGAAACCATATCATACATATATGGGCGGCACAATCTCCTGTTTGAATGTGTGTATTAGCAGTGTTAATGTAAGTTCAAATAAACTAATTTGAAGTGCGGCTTCAAGACACTGTCTATTATATACATAGACTCTTTAAAGATACCGATTTGCTAATGCTCTGGCTTCGGTTGACATCAGTTATCACATTTACATAGCAACCGAATTACCATGATATTTAGATTTTCTTGATTGCGATTGTGTAAAATATGTAAATTTTGTATTAGACATGGCGTAACAGGTAACGGTTTTTTCATGTTGGATCTGTGCAATATGTAAAAATCGACACGATCCATATGTTTATTTCCATCGAAGAATTCATTCCATACCTCATGGCTACTCATAAATAAGATCAAATACTACGCACATAATATTACAGAATTTCAGGTAAAGCCAAAAAGCTACACATTTCTGATTACGAATATCTACAATATTTACTATTATATAAAAGATAACGCGTATCAAATAGCAATATTCTTCAAACAGGACCAGAAGCTTATGCGTTTCATGCTTACCGACAACGCATTAATTTGTGCCGGCACTGCGCTCCAACTCTACTATATATTCGACTAAGATATGTTTGGCGGTGAAATATCCTATAATCCAATTTAAACAATAGTAGAATCAACTTTAGGTAAGGTCAACTCCTTATGCATAATATTTATCAAACATGTTAAGAATAACCAAGCTGTAATTTTGGGTGTTGGCAAAATTTTATTAACGGATTTATAGCTGACAGTGGAATACGAATATTGAATTAACTTCCAATAATATTGAAATATTGAATTTTATTCCATGGATGATTCACTTAGGCTGCAATCCCACAATGCCGTTTTTAATGAAATAACTTCATGTAATATTTGATATCGTAAAATTACATGGTCTGTGTTTGACATACACGAGATTGTTCTCAGTTTCTGTCCTTAATGAAAAACTGTGGCATCTTATTTTCGGGTTCCCTAATCTGTTCAAAGCTGAAGTTTAGTTGTCTTTATAACTTCCATTGATTTATGGGCTGATGAAATATCTATAAAACAGTTTATTAATTTTTTAAATTGGCAAATGGAGTCTAGGAACAAATCGGTGTTACAAACAACATAGATTAGGTAAAAATTATATGACTTTGTCGTCCAGAATCGCACAATATTTTAGAAATATTTTTCACTGTAGATAAATCTTGACTTTATATACTATACAGATCAAGATTTTATTAAATTTATAAATGTATGATCCATACATTTTATTCAAATTATGTTATTTTACTTTTCTTGCACGGTTATATTAATACAATAAAAGTTAATTGCTTACTATAAGCTGAAATCCTTTTAATTAGCCAGTGCGAAAAGTGAAATTCAAATTTTCTTATATCTGCTTTAGAAATTGATCCATGAATCTCACATTTTTTCTTATTTACTGATTGATAAGTTTTTCAATGACTAAAAGTTCTATTTTTCATTGTGTGCTATTCGCAATGTATTATTAAAAGTAGCAATGCCTTGATCTGATGTCGAGAAATAGTCCAAGCACTGTATTTTAATTTTTTTCATGTTTATCGATCGCTAAAAGTTGGAATTATAAAACTATTCTATCCAACTAACACGGAAGCCAGCTTTCTACAAACGAATGTAAAATATAGTTAAAGTTGTATATTTGCGTCAAAGCCGTCTTTGATAAATTCTGTTGTAATTTGGTTAATTTATTCAGCATGTGGTTACAAAATTATTTTAAGTCACGTTTAATATCTTAGCTCTCTTATTGAAATAATTAATACTTATTAATGTTTCACAAAAGTATCCAGCTTGTTACACACATTTGATACAACTTTGTCAAATAAATTATGTCTATGCTAATTACAGAAACAAATTTCAATTGCGTTGTCAAAAAAATTAATCAAATCTTTATTTTATATAATTTCAAAAGATACAGTGTTTAAATCGTCTCAACTAAACTTTCTATTATATAGTGTCTCTTTACTGGCTCCATTTCCATTCTGATGAAATTTTAGACGATATTCTTATTCGATCACGTTTAATCCGTAGTTCTGTTATATTTTGTGTATAAGTAATGCCAACTGGTAACTACTCATATTAAAACGTGTTTATATATACAAATTAAAAATTTTTTGCCTTATCTCGTATCGAATAAAATATCTTACTTCTCTTTGGTACATGTTGAAAAGTAATAGTTACGAAAGTAAATATAATTCACTCATTCAAACGTACATATTTGCACACATAATTTGCATATATATATATATATATATATATATATATATATATATATATATATATATATTTATATATATATATATACCGTTCGTATAAATTTTAAATATTCAAATAAGAAAAAGAATATCCAAGACAAAATATTTTGTAATACGCAGTTTCCTATGCGAGAGAAATTTTGCATGAACTGAACATTAATTGCTAACTGTTTTTGATGTGCTTTTTTCAAATTAAATATAGAAAACTAAATTTTTCAGTTGATAATTGGCCTTTCAACCTCTGTATAAATGTGATTTCATGATGAAGTCGGAATTTAATATAACGACTGTTCATGAATTACTGATTATTGTCGATAGTGATTTTTAGTTATCGTGTTGTAAATGCCTTTTATCATCATCATCATCGCCTTCGTCACAGACAGTAATACACAAACCGCGAGTAATTACTGCCTCACTGCCATACTGATATGTTTGTTTATTTGTACACACATTTATATTAACACCGTTCGTATACTAACATATCTCTGTGAACATAATTAATATTAATAAAAAAATAAACTCAAAATCATTTAATAAAAGTGGTTTATGACGGAGATCTTTTTAATATGACTATTTTTAACAAGATAGCTCAAAGAAGTAAGGCAAACTAAATCTATACGCCACACCATTATGACAGAGTCAGCTGTTACGCTAGTCAACTACGGTAATTCGACTTTTTGATTTTCATTGTATCACGTCGTAAACGTGACCAAATATCGCAGCTAATTCTGCATAACTAAAAAAGCAAGTTAAGTTTTTTCTACTAAAAATCTGCAACGACATCGCCTCCGAGCTCAACTCGATGTCATACTGCTCATGGTTTGTAACCACAAACTGCGATGCTCACCTGGAACCCATTCAAACAGACGATTGCGTATTACTACCTAATGCAAATGGGGCTGACTTTAGAGGTTTCTGTCATGTCACAATCTGTCTATTTTTTCCTATACCACTCTGGAGCTGGCTGAGAGAATAATGCTATAATGGGCAATCGAATTGAAGGTAAAAATACGACGTGTCCGAGCCGACGAAGTAAACGAAACTTTGTTTTTCTAACGATGAGCACTTATCGGTCGATCCAAGCCAGATCTACGGATTCCGGTGTTGGTTATTCGTTGAATGAAGATTGTTTTTGTGAACCTGGATTAATTGAAATTACCTAATCTGCGTTTTGACTAACGCGGCTTCCATTGTTCCATTCATCAGTTAGATATTACCTCACAAGTTTAACAAATAAAACTAATGAAGCAAGCGCATTATTTCCTCTAGCCATAATATTTGTACTTTAGACTGACCTTTCACTAGATATTCGCGTGTCACATGTGTGTGTGATTGTGTTCATTTTTATAACTGTTATTTTCATCGAACAAATTAAGACTAGAGTGGCTGAATAAGAATTTATCATTTGCATGCGTAAACTATTCTTTTTATACACTCAATGTAAAATGACGTAACTGAGATTGACCTCACACTTTCTAGTGGGGGGAGACCAATAATTCAGAAACACTCGTTATAAAAACATGCCATGAGTGATAAAACTAGAAGTCCGAAAGACCAATGCAAATGTTAAATTTCAATTCAAATAACTTGAGTTGCACTCAATATAGACTATTTAATAACAGTTATTGTCATACCAGTAAATAGTCGCATGTGTATGTGTATACATAACTAAAAAACTTCGTTAAAATATAACACTTACACATGTAAGTACATCTAAATGAAACTTCAGTCAATAGACATTAATTTACACTTTGCACGCGTCAGACAAATTATTACTTCTAAATATTGTATTATTAGAATAATCTCAAAGGGGTGGGGGCGCAAGACTGCCATATAACCATAAGGAGTGTAAAAAAGTATACAAGTGAATTTTGACAAATTTTTACTGAGATTTACGAAAGAGAGAGAGAGAAAAACAGAGAGAAGGAATACCTTGCTACTATGAGTAAATTTATCAGGATAAGTCACAGAAATGAGGCAAACTAAATCTCTCCACAACACCATTATGGCCAAGTTAGCATTCGGGCATGGCGACATCAGCAATACAGCCTCCTTGCGGATTTCACTGTATCATGTCATAAACAAACCAAACCTCGCAGCTAACTTTGCCCTACTAAGAAATGAAAGGTACGAAGATGATTCTACTAGACATCTGCAACAAGATCGCCACTGCGTTCGATTCGATGCCATATCGCTTAGGGTTTCTAACCAAGAACTATGATGCACACGAGGACCCCATCCCAGCAGACGAGTGGGTCCTATACTACCCAATTTGGATGTAAGTGACTTTAATTGTTTCTGCCATGTCAAAATCTGCCCACCTTCTTTCTTACGCCAATTTGGTGCTGGATGAGAGAACAGAGCTCTATTGGGCAATCGAAATGAGGGCATACGCAAACCGTGACCGAGCCAACGAAGTTGATGGAGCCTTATTTGCTTTTCTAAAGACGAGCACTTATTGTCAGATCCAAAAATACGTCTACGGATGTCAACGTTAGTTATTCGTTGTTGGTAACCAACATGTGCTATACTTCTCAAACAACGATGATCGAATGCATGTAAGCGTCTCAGATCATCAACTCTAAGAGGCCAAGTTTCACTAGCGTATAGTAAGACTGCGCGTACAGATGCATTGTAAACACGACCTTTAAGGCAAAGTGAAATATTGGCGTTTCTCCATAAATGACGAAGGTTCGAGAAAGCTACTCTAGCTTTCGCGATCCGTATTCTCACCTCATCATCATCATCATTGTTTCCAGCCATACAAAAGTCAAGTGTGACTAATGTTTCACTGCCATATAACCATAAGGCGTGAAAAGTGTATATAAGTGAATTCTGACAAATTATTGGTGAAATTTACGAAAGAGAGAGAGAGGGGGGAGAGAATGAATACATTGCTACTATGAGTAAATTTCTCAGAATAACTCACAGAAATGAGGCAAACTAAACCTCTCCACAACACCATTATGGGCAAGTTAGCATTCGAAAAAGGCAACATCAGCAATAGAGCCTCCTTGCGGATTTCACTGTATCATGTCATAAACAAACCAAACCTCGCACCTAACTTAGCCCTACTAAGAAAGGAAAGTTACGAAGTTGATTCTACTAGACATCTGCAATAAGATCGCCACTGAGTTCGATTTGATGCCATATCGCTAAGGGTTTCTAACCAAGAACTATGATGCACACAAGGACCCCATCCTGGGGTCCAATACTACTTATATTATTCGCTTCTCAAGCAGTGGTGGTCAAATGCCTGTAAGCGACTAACATCATAGCTAAGAGGCGAAGTCTCACTAACGTATAATTACATTGCGCTTTCAAATGTATTATAAAGACGACCTTTAAGGAAAAGTTATATACTTGCCTTTCTTTATGAATGTCGAAGGTTGAAGAAAATTAGTCGTTCTTTCACGATTATCATACTCGCCTTGTCAGTCATATCGCCTAAGATATTGATAGAACTGCCAAGATATATAAACTTGTAAACTATGTCCAGATGTTCACTTTGCAGTCGCAGAGTTTGGGGTGAGAGGCGTGTTATCCTGTATAAGTATCGTGCATTTAGAAAGTGCCTATTTCTTATCAGAAGAAGGAAAAATGACTTAATATATTCAAGGTGGCGTAAGCAGAATCTCGAATGTCGAATAATAACACAATATAGTCCACATAGTCAACATTGATTAATCGATCGCCTCTGTGGTCTTTCTGCTCCAAAAAGAACTCTATTTTTAGACCGCGCTAAAGTTTGCGTCTCACAACCCTACGAGTATGTTTTAAATATCTCGATAGATTTTATAGAAACAATAATTATTTTTACGAGAGCTTACAATACCTACAGTAGAATCTGCATTCTGCATAGTGGAACTTATCTTCGTCTTAAGTAAATTCATATTTTTGTCATCAAGACCAATTAGCTCCTAGTTAAGATTATCTTCATACTTTTATCGGAAGGACAGTTTTTCGAGTTTGCTAATATCTATTTGAGACTTATTCTTATTTACTTTTCCGGAAAATGAAGTACAAGGCTACAATGAATAAGTGTATGGCTCTATGTCGACGATATGTTATTAGTCAGGCGTTGAGTTATTTTTCTCTTATTATTTTAAATGAGGAGACCGTACTGGTTGCTTGAAGCTAGTCGGCCTTCATTCCTCTCTCTAAGGAAAGCGGTCGTGGCGTTAGCTCGACTTCAGTCGTATCTAGGTTGTTTGCTTCTATTAACCTATACCGTTTCGAAGCTGCGCAGAATCACAAACTAAAGAAGGAAATCATGACTCCGTGTAGGACCAGGTTGTGCATATCATACTTTTAACTTGAACAATGACATGCATATAAAAATAGCTGACTTTTTTAGATTTCGAGGGTGCATTTGAAAATATAACTCTAAACACAGTTTATTAGCTTTAGAAAATACAATGCTTTGTAGCACAACTCTACTACCATTAGTGGAGTCCATCAATGATGCCTATTTTTGTTCGCTTTTGACGTGCATTCCGTTATGAAATATACTATTCTAGCGTTCAAATTGCAGGCCCCAATGTTCTCCCTGGCGGTACGTTAATCGATCTTATCTATGAAGACTATTGTTCAATTGGTCTTTAACCGAGGTTCTGTCATTGCCACCTTAAATAATTTATCGGCATATCCTCTAAATGTAAGATATTTCTACGGGATCATCCATCACTTACTGTAAATTTGTGGCTTCATGGTGAAGATCTGTACATCGTTAATCGGTTTGCATATCTTTGTAGCTTTATCAATAAAGTGATGAACTTAATTATCATAAAAGCTACAATAGCCTTATTTAATTTTTGCCAATTATGGAGAAACGCGTCTAAATCTACCATCGAGGTCATGTGTGCAATGCATCTGTATTGGTAGTTTTGTTGTATTTCCGTGAAACTGGATTCTCTTGAGTCAAACACAATCGACGCTTACAGACATTCGACTACCGTTGTTTGTGTAGCATAACCAATATAAATTTTCACCAAGAAATAAAAAAAACAATGACGTGCGCGGGCGTATTTTTTGATTGCCCAATATATGTTCTTTAAGCAAACAATCAAGGTTTCATTCGCTGTACTGACTCGGTAACGTTTTACACATGACGTAAACTCAATTGCCTAGTGGTGCATTGATCTCACAGCTAGCGCCAGATAGACGTTCGCAAGAATTTGCACGGTTTTTGATAGGATAGAAAACGCTAACGTCAACTACAATTAAATAGTGTATTATGAAACTCGTTCATTTGACACGATAGGATCCACTTGCGAATCGTAGTTCTTGGTTGGAAACCCGGTTCGATATCGTATTGAATTAAGCTCAGTGGCCATCTTGTTGCAGATTTCCAAAAGAATCATATTCTTACTAACTCCATTTTATCTGATTTTGTCTTGTTTATGAAGTGAAACAGTGAAAACAACACGAAAGCTAAAGTGCCAATTACGCCTTGCTTCAAAATTGACTTCGTGTAAATGATGTTGTTTATAGATATTGGTTTTCTCCAGCTAAACTAGTTGTCCATTCATAAATTATTTTTCTTTTTGTTATTATTATTAGTCTCCTTAATTTTTATTTTTATCATGATTATGTAACAGTGAAGAATTATCTTTTAATTACTATATTATTGTCTGCTATGATGATAACTAAACCTTATTTTGATTCGATAGCGCGCAAATTCTGCTAGTGTGCAATGCCTAATTCTGTTTACAGTGCTACACCTGCTATTCTCAAACTTCAGCTGTTATCTGTAGTAGTACTAGCCTGTCTGTACTATTTAAGACTGGATCCGGTCTTTAAAATGCGTGTTGACGCTCGAACTTGTTAATTTTGTGCCATCGCTGTCCTTTGTGAAGTCTCGATAGCGTTTCTGTGGTGACGTTTGGCTTGGCGACTTCGAATATAATGTCAATTTGGTTTTGATTAACGACAAAAGGACTAGTTCTAAGAAATTATTTTTTCTCGGTGCGATCTTAAACGAAATGCTTAAAATATCAGTATGGAAGTTTTAGATCTAAAGTCGAAAATCGTGGTACACTGTGCTCTTTTGCGAAATATCGACAAAAACGTCTACATTTTATTTTGTAACTCAGGACGTATCAGTTAGTGATATCATTTTCAGACATGAGTTTGAATAAAGGCCTTTTTTGAAATTTTTATAAATCAGTCTGGAAACGGTTGCCGATTTGCGAACTATACCGAAGTTATGTCACGTAAAATGTTAGTTCACATCTATGGCAGATGACTGACAGTATCTTTGTGGTTGAGAGCCAAAAGACCCTACTGAAGAGTAAAGTTTATGAATTAATTGGGTGTATCTGGACGTATTTTGATGGTCGCTTCTCATTGTATTACATTAATCGCCGATTGTGTTGTCTAAGACCCTGTTTTTCGAGTCCACCTCTACATCCTGATCGTCTTTTTAAGAAGAATACTCTCTGAATCCACAGCAAACTTCGAGCTCGAATATCGTGGCTCCATATTATTCGCGATATTGGTTTCTTGATCACTAATCAAGTTAAACCTGAATGGGCAACATGTGTGGTAATCTAGCGGCGGACTTGGGAAACTTGAAAGGACAAAAGAAGTTGTCCATATTCGCGTAGCTAACCAAAAATTTGAAAGATACAGAACGTTGTTTTTTTATGTATTTTGAGAAACATGAATTTTTGTCATTTATTTTAAAAATACACAAATTTTACCATTTAATATATCTTCATTAAATATATGATTGTTCTGTTTTATTTTAACTTTATCTCAACAAATATTTTCAACAAAAAATATTAATGTATTAGACAATGGCGTCGCTTGCATCAAACAAATAAAAGGAAAGGCAAATCTCAACGCAGCGCCGATTTGTCTTCACAAATGATTCTCGGCACTCATAATGGTCGATACGAGTCTTTAACGGGTGGAAATAACGTCGACACTTCAAATATATATTACAAATGGCCTTTCGGTGACAAGATGCCCAGTTGTGACATTATGCCTAGACAGATTCTTCTTAAGGAGGGATCACCTTGTCTCGTTTATCAATTGGGCGAAAACGCAGTACAGGCAGATTTAGCTTTATTAAACAAAGCTATCAGAGTAAGCATTATGATACTGATTATCTGGTTTTGTCAATGTTCAATGATTGATGAAGACGGAAATTTATTACTTATCGGTCCGGTGCCAAAGACATTTCGTATCAAATTTGTTGTATGATGCGCTTATATGTAACAAACATTTTTATTTAATCTTCAATTTCTATGGCCATTTTTCCCCATCATGGACATATTGACAATCTCTCATTACGACTTTTTTGTATTGAGCAATTTAAGTTTTGTAATTTAATGAAAATTTAGGTAAACATTGGCGTAGAAACGAATAACCATAACTATTGCTTAGAGTATTTCTTGTTAACAGATACAAAATTAGATGCTCCAACTTATTTTATGCCTTCATTTAATACATTTTTAAACTGAATTACTTGTCTTCCGTTGGAAAGGTTCAAAGTGATCTTTGCAGTGTCACCATTTTTTATCTGCAAATGGAATTGATATTTTAATATTTTCCTCTTCACTATTTAGATACCTTTGATTAGTTTTTTGTCCTTAATTCTTTTGATTCAGGCATTTCATCGTATATGATGCTAGTATTTGGTCCATCGGTTGAAGCATCAAGATTCTCTGTTTCCGTGAAAGTCTGCTGGGTGTCTCTTGTATAATGTCATAATATCTTATAACACTACCTCTCTAACTGGCTTAAGCCATTCGTCCGTAAAGGCAGTAGCGCATCTATTCGATTATGTACTTAAAATGCGTTTATTTAAGTTGCGTATGTGTTCTGTAATTTCTTATGATGGTTTAATTCAGTTGAAATATTTTAGGCATATATATATTTATAGCATCATAACTCGTTAGGTTGGTAATACTTGGATCATTCGCGCAAGCTTTTTTCTTCAGAATCGCGTTTCTTATGGTAACTAAAATGGAAAATTCTAAATATAAATTCATCTTTTAATTTATTTGTATTCCGATTAATACCTCCCAAAGTAATATATATTTATTAAATGAATCGCCTTTATGTATATTGCTGCGAAGAATTATAGGCATACAAAAAAATCACCTGCACACCCAATGTTGTCATGCGATGCTACGTATAGCTCCGGTCAAATGTAACTTTTATCCATTCGTAAATTAGAGTTAATTTGTTAGAAATATTAGTTAGAAACTAATGTGTTAGTTGAACTCAAACTGTTAAATTATAGCAGCTCATACAAAATAAATTATCAAGCGGAGAACAGAACTAAACCTTAGCTAGGTTTATTGCGTGTTCATCAACATTTTATACAAAAGAAGTATAAGCAATGTTTTGTTTAAATAACCTTCATTGATTAAGACTTATTGAAAAGCAGAAACCAACATTCAAAGCCAGCTAATGTAAATAAATAATTACTGAGACTGACCAAAGTCAAGAAAAGAGCATGCTTTAAATAAAAGGAAGTTTTAAATAAGATAATAGCATCAATGGAGAACTTTAATTGTGAAGTAAAGATAATTGTTAAGTTAATGACTCCTAATAGAGCAACCCAAACGCTTAGAATCACATATATTTGAAAATAGGACTAATTCTTTGTAAAATATGTGACATGCATATTTAAAGAAACAAGAAAATCTGTCGATATATTAGAAATTAACTTATTATTCACTTATTTTTGAGTGTTCGTTAAGAGTTTCTGCTAATGTCATTTTAGAAGAGCGCTTCCTACATTTTGCTAACATTATATTAAATAGTTGACATACAGATTCTTTAAAGGCGTAGTATTCATTACTTTCTCTCATCATCATCATCATCATCATCATCATCATCACAAACATTAATGCAACAGTCCTGAATTATTGATATCTTACTTCCATATATACACGAGAAAAGAAGAAATATAAAACAAATAATAAAAATACTCTACAAATAGAAAAACGGTTAAAATTATAACCAAGTTAACTTTAGAGAAAAGCAATATTGTCAATACAACTACTTTGCGGTTTTCTTTATATCGATTCATAAATACGATCAACTCGCACATCCAGCTCTGACCAGCTGAAAAGAAAGTTAATGCGATTCTAAAGAATTCTACAAAAAATATCTCAGTTGGGCGAATTTTGACACCAAATCGCGCAGGGTTTCCAACCAAGAATTAAGAAGCTCAATTGAAACAGTATTCGAGTAGATCAATGAATCCTATGCTACCCAATTTGATTTTCGATGTTTTAGTTGTTTTTACCATATCAAAATCTGTCTCCTTTTTTCTTTAGCGAATTTGGCCGTGGCTGTGAAACAATTCTCTTTTTGGCAATTAAATTAAATTTATTCGTAAAATGTTACCGAGCCTGTGCAGTTGATGGCGCGTTGTTTTTTAACAAAGGACACTTTCTGGAAACTAAGAATACATCTGCGGATGGAGGAGTGTTTTATCCATTTTGAGCTATGCATCTTAAATAACGGTGGTCGAAGGCCTATTAGCGTGTAAGTCGTCGATTTGAAAGTTCTAGATTGCACTGGCGCATAACAAAACTGTACAAGGGAGAATGAGTTTCTCGTGTTTCTCCATAATTGACGACGGTTGGCGAAGGCTGCTCCGTCTTTAGCGATTCACATATCCTTTTCCTAGTTGTTAAAGTATTTGCCTTTAAGTCGATATTATATATACAACCTCGTCCTGATCGAACTCTGGCCTACTATTTTCTAATATATGTATCACGAGGTGAGATAATCAAAGCAAATAATGTAGCTATGAATGGAGTCAAGTTTACATCACAATGGTTATCAAAATAAAATTGCCTTTTTAATGATATGAATGGCGGTCGACTTTCTCCAAACAATCGGCCAGATCTCTTCATTAAATATAATAGCAAAAAGGATAGTCGATTCTCCAGATAGTACGTCGCCTTCATCCCTAATTGTGCTCGGAAGCAAATCATTGTGGCCTGCGACTTTGAGATGTTTAAGAGAGGATTGCGTTCCATCTTTCTAACTGTGATTGGTTTTCGGGAATATCGTTCTACCTTGTTGATATATGCATACTTTCTGGAATCGGGTCTGACGCAGGTTACATGTGAAATTGATTTCTATAAAGATCGCCCCACCTATCTAGGCGATCCTTTCTATTGGCTATTGAATGGTTGGTGCTTTCATTTATTGATTAGATGGCTTGTAATATTATATATCTATCGCGCGAATAAGTAAGAAAACAGGCTCTTATCTAATTCGAACACTTCTTTCATTTACTGTCATTCAATGTATGCGAGACTGCTTGAGGTGAGAGCCGCATATCTAACTTTGATTTCCATATATTGTTTGATCCTCGATAGTCAGTTTGCCGTCGTACTCTGATAATGACCATGGAAGGTCGAAACGCGTCAATGCGTTGCGGCTGGCGGTAGTTTTGTTATGTTGTTCGACGACTGGTTAAATACAATGGGATTGGTGTTTACTTCAAGCTCGCAAACTTGATTTAAAGAATTGTTACCACCACCCGCGCAATCAATTATTGTTAAATTGTATTGCCTATATATGTATATGTGGCGAAAGCTACAAACAGTTAATGTTCGTGACTGCATAGAAATTGTGCATCCGACATTTCCAGTCAAGTTCAATGTATGTGAGACTACTAGAGGTGAGAGCCGCATATCTAAATTTGATTTCCATATATATTCAATGCGGTTTGATCCTCGATAGTCAGTTTGCCGTCGTACTCTGATGATGATCGTGGAAGGTCGAAACGCGTCAGTGCGTTGCGGCTGGCGGTAGTTTTGTTATGTTGTTCGACGACTGGTTAAATACAATGGGATTGGTGTTTACTTCAAGCTCGCAAACTTGATTTAAATAATTGTTACCACCACCCGCGCAATCAATTATTGTTAAATATCAAGTCGTTCAGAAATTCAATATAAGGTTGTAGACACTGCAATTCAACTTATAATTAATTTATAGCTACTCAATATTGTTTCTTTAGTAGGCTATCCTTAAATGGAGACGTGCTTACTTGATTATTTTGTAAAAAACCATTAACAGAATTTTATCGAAAAAAAATATTAGCTATGATTGAAGATTCTAAATTACGTTGCAATATTAAAGGGTTATTGTCACATTTCGACGAAAATTTTTGTAGTAAATTCAGTTTTCAAACAGTTTATTCCTTGAAATGGATTTAAAGGAAATATTGTTATCATTGTGTAGCGCTTTCGCTCCATTTTATCAATTGATCTACTTAAGAAATAGAAGAGGAATTTATTTTGTTTAAAAAGAAGGGAAATGGTCCATGTTATTAGTAAAAAAATATCTTTGTCCAGAAAATTTTATATACAAGAAACAACTAGGCACAGTTTCGAATTGAGTTTAGAAATCATTATATTAATGTAATTGTAAGAAAAAACGGTTTTTGCACAGTTTAAGACGTCTGCTTAGTGCAATAGTTTCCAAATAGGAAAGCATGCTCACATTTCATTAAATATATACCGGCATGAATGTGTGCTTTGGTGACCACTTTTTTAAATTGATGAAAATTGTCTAGAACTGTATAACCAAAAACAATTTGTTCGTGCACTGTCATTACCATGGGACATTCGTAGCCGCGTTAGAATCTGTTTCGGTATGTTTATTTTATTTAGTCATTTTTATAGAATATATTATTTCTGTGGATGGGTTTTTTTCTTTCATCATTTGTCTAGTCAACCTTAATAAGTGCTACTGTACAATGTAGAATGTTTTTTTCTAAATCCGTATTTAGGACTAAATGTTTTACGTATTTTGATAGAAAGCACATGGTTACAAATCAATATTATGTACAAAAATTTAATTAATCGGAAAACTACTTTTTACTGTGAGTATTGCATTTTTTATAAATAACTTCAAATTCCCCAAAGAAAAATCTTGGAGGATTTTTCAAATGTTCTGGCGAGATCCTATCATTAACACTACGCTTAATTTTGGAAGTCAGTGAAATCGTTTCTGGAAACTCAATACAGCAAAGACTACACTGCATACAGCCTTGAACGCAGAGACGTTGATAGAATTATGATGTTTATAAAAGATGTGTTCAGCTATTGTGGAAACTTTCTTGCCTATTTCGGATCTGTTTAATTAAAAATGTTTTTGAATTCGCCCCCTTTATAATAGGATATTCCGGCCTACATAGCACATTGAGTAAATATTTCTATTTTACAAATAAAAAATGTTAGATTTACATTTACATGTAAGTTTAGCAGGCGCTTCTTAGTATAAACAGACGAGTTATGTATTAGGTATCAGGCACGTTACTGCATTTTTAATTCTTGGAGTAAATATTTCTGATGGTTCCTCTTCTTTAAAAGGTTTACTGACATATATTGTTTATCCGTTGGATAAGGTTTCACTGTTGTTTATGTCTCATGTTTGCATCAACAAAATTTTAGGGGTACCTGTTTTCTAATAAATTCTTTGAAAGTCTTGACATTGAAATTATTCAAAGAAGATTTTCTTTATTCTGTAGGGTAAATTGCGTGTTAACAATTGGTTTATAAAAATCGCACCCAAAATCAGGCGGTTTTCCAAATGTTAATCAAAGCTAAAAACGAAAAAGAATTATGCACAGCTATGACTATTGTATGCAACATTCTTAATTATCAGCTAAAAAGCAAAATTAGTTCGTAAGTTCTGAACGTAAACTGGTAATTGTTTATGCGTGTGTGTACGCATATTTCCAAGTATATACGTTTCCTGCTTCCTGGTTGTCCTATATTGTATGTTTATTCCAACCTTATCTCCACATTCGAAAAAGTGACTATAAAATATTTAAGATTTTAAGGTCTAGTTGAGTTCTGATGAAAAGAAAATGCCATTTTTTAATTGTTTTGTACTTACTTGCTTTATAATAAATTTATTCTTCCATACATGATTTATTTTTTAATTAAAATTGCAAATGCTTACTAATGACTGAATTGTAAATTATGTTGTTTAGCATTACTAATATATTTGGACGTACTTATTTTGCACTGTTTTTTTAATATTACTTTATTTTAGGAGCAAAAGGTTCTTCAAAATATCGAATCATTAAAGAGGCGACGTTTTCTATAAAACTTGTTAAGGAAAACCCTATTTCCGTCTGGACAATATCGCACTAGTCTTTTATATAATCACGCAGTTCGTTATGCTTCATACGTGTATATTTGTATATATGTTAATAATGACACAAAATCACATAGTAGGTTATCCTTTCCGTATGAACGTAGATGATTTGGTTTCTTTCTTTCAAATGTTGTGTATCTCTAGATTAAGACGCTTTTCGTACGCGTCTTTGTAATTTGTGTTTTTATGCCTTAATTTTTTTACAATATTCCTACGTATTTTCAATGCCTAACTACAATATATATATATATATATATATATATATATATATATATATATATATAGGCTACGTAATTGCTGGCCTTAGCGTTTCAAAGAAAATATAGAGAGAGCTCAGCACGCATCTATAGGAGTTTATTATGTTGGGGGTAGTCCGTAGTCTAGAATTTTACTATGCAGGCTGTGTTTCATACACATTTGTGAATTTTGCCCTGTCAATATTTGTTATTTGGGCATTAAATCATTGTATTATTATATTTTATGGTAATGCATATTTGATAACGCTGGTGGTGATCAACTAGCGACAGTTTTTATCACTATGTTTGACGCACAAAATTATTATTTAGCAACAATGGAGCTATCTATTTTGAAATTTCATGCCAAAATTCAGTTAATCAAATTGTAAATAAGATTTTTTCTAAATACCAACGAATATCTCAATTTTAAACCATTTTAAAAGGTTTCTCAGATAGTGGTACTGAGACAAAAACTCGAAGAGATTCTTCGTTAGTTACAGTGTACAAACAGCCATCCTCTTTTGAAATCAGTTTAGTTGTGATTATGCTTTTGAAAACGTATAGCGTTCTAACTTGTAAATAATAGTTCATTGCATTTAAATAAATAAAACTGTAATTATTTTCTTTCATTTCTTGATTTATTTTTATTTATTTGGGCCTTTAAATTTCCCATTGTAAATCTTTAATTGCGCGTTTTGTCATCAATTATGGCTAGTTATATGGTGTTGTGTCCACCTATATTGGTTGGGCCGTGCGTGCGAATTCCATCGGTATTTATTAGCAGTGTACCATCCAGACGAGAATTAATTATGCCTAATTCTGCAGTCGAATTGTTCATTTGTGCAGTCAGTCCTTGAATCAACGTTTCCAACCTATCAGAAGCAATTCGTAAAGGTACCACACATGCTCTATTTTTAGTCTAATACATATAGTATATTGTTCTGATAAAGAGCGTTGATTTAGTAAAAAAATTACAAAGTCGAAGTCTGCGCCAATCATCGTGCCGTATGCTTCATCCTAATACGGGGGCCTCTGCGAAGACTTGCTGTCGAATTTATGCCAGCCCTTGATAGGACCCTTTGTGCGTTCTTAGTCCCAAAGGTGGCTATTGCTACACGCCGTGCATAAGTTTATTGCGAAATCAATTTTAAAATAATAATAATAAAGTATTACCATTAATAATCATATGAATAAGGCATATTTTACCTAATAGTTTTCGATCAAGGCACTTAGTGTATCATATATTCTTTTTAATCCTATTAAGAATGAAATGTGGCATACATATAGAGTCTTTAAAAAATTTGCTCATATATCAACCTTATTCCATTTGTTCTAAACCGTGCGCGGTAGTATTATTAAAATGCGCAAAAAATTATAAATTTAATTTAATACTTTCGCAAAATGTTTTTGGCATGTATGTACAATATTAAATAAGTAAAATTCTGCTAAGAAAAAGTTTTATGAATGTTTGCAAAAATAACACCTTTCACAGTTTTTTTCTACGCTATTTATCCTGATTAGCAGATAGTGGCGAAAATAATTATTGACCAATACTACTTTGTATGCCATTTATATAATTGATGTCATTGATATATTCCTCTTCGGATCCGTGCAGCTCCAAGTATATTTCCCTGTAGTAAGAATATCCAAACACCAACGCCGAGCCCTTTTAATTAAAAAAATAACGTTCTTAACTGTAGGCATATATATTGTTTATAATAAAATTGAAAAATAAGCAGCTTTAAGTGCATACATTTTCATATATTGTTAAATAAATGAAGCTGTCAATTTGTGCATGCGGGTTACCGATTAATGTCAAATAGTACGGTAATTAGTAACTGTACTTTTCTTCTTTAATAACGCATTTATCATTCGGAATCACATTCTAGTGGGTGTTTAAATATTTTTGTTATAAGGTGTTCGATGTTTTCAGTATGCAATTATTATATTGACACAGCTCACACTTGCGAAGAGAACCTGATATTAAGTCAATTTGGTTTGATTTAGGTGAGCTACGCGTGGATGTAATGAAGTCATTAAATGGTTTTTTTTTAAATTTCCTTTATTTGATGTGACGAGAGGTTGGATGCAAACATCCGTTCCAACATAGGCATTGAAACATCCTGAGATGCAATGGTGAAATGGAGCTAAATAACCTTGATTGACAACACATTGGGATGATAAAAAGGCAAAATCTTTTCGCTCAAAACATTATTTTTGTTAAATTTATACTTCAAAGTCCAAAGAGGTAATCAAGGATACTCCATTCTTGTGCAATGAAACTAGTACTTTAATTACCTAAGTAATTGTTGATTATGCAGACAGGCACCTAAGTACAAAACTAGTCAAAAGCGCACTGCTGCATAGGTGATTTCGATTGCATCGAAATATGTCAAAAAGAAAAGGTGTACATTGAATTAATTAACCTAGTTCGATCAAGTTCATAGCTGTAGAAAGTGCCGACATTATTAATGAATTCCAACTGATATACATTTATAAACTCGGTTTCGGATTCTACTCGCTCTAAAATTTGGTAAGAAACATTCACATATTTGAGGCGAAATAGTTTTAGCCAACATGTTTAACATATCTCAACCCGGAAAATATAAATTACATCAGTTAGGCCAAAAACCCGTCTGGATTGACAAGAAAAGAACATTATGATACTAATTCACCTAAATAATAGTAATTTTTCAACTTATTTGAGCTTAAAAATTATAGAAATAGAGTGAAGAAATATATTGTGTTAGCCAAATTGCATTTTACATATTATAAATAATAGTATTACATAGAACATTTTAAAGAAACTGAGATTCGGGCTTAAAACATTATGCAGTATAGAGACGGCTAATTTTGTCTTATTTGTTCAGGCTGTCTTGGACTTCATTGTCGAGGCGTAATCTCCATTTATATATGTAGATAAAGCCTATCAGGCATGAGGAAGCCTTACGTCAACAATGTTGAAGCAAATGTTTGGTCGGAAATATAATTTCTTGTTGGCCTCACGCTATATTACGGATAGGCAACCAGCTTTAAGGCGTTGTGAATTTACACCTTTCTGACAAGAAAATTATTTACGAAAGTTACTGGAACATGACTTCTAACATAAGCGGTATCGATATCGTAGTGATTTCCGGCGAATTTAACTGAAAACAAGATCAATATATTGTGAAAACGGAGTCGTAGCCGAATGGTAACTTTTTAAGAAAGTCTTGACTATGCTATAAGGCTGCACAAATCTAATATTTGCTTTACTGTTTCCGCAATATTGGCGAATTCCATTTGCACAGCATCGCAATATGAAACATACAGATAGGATGGCGATATATCAACATGCTCAATTAGTTAAAATTACACAGTAGACGATTATTGTCTGCGGTCTAGAGCAAGAAAGCTTATCATGGTTGCTGCGAGCTTTTAATAAAAGAATCTGATTAACTTTTGGCTGATGGATTCAAGCGGTCGCCCGTATTCACGTCAAACATACGTGAACGCAAGTCAAGCCGTCACCAAAGCCTACGCATCTTGTACAATTTATAACTATTGCTAGTGGCCACTACTAAGTTTGAGCAAGCATGCGTAGTGCACAGAGAACCAAATTAGAACGTTTGCATGCAAATTTTTCTTTCTCAATCCACTGAAAATACTGCCGAACTAATAAATGATCGCGGGCTGCGCCTGTCGATTGACAAGATCTTTGCTACTAGACTTGCAGTTATCAGAAATCTTGAAAAAAACCCATACTATATGGCTTTCAAGAGACTTAAATATTATTTAAACAATAATTGATTGCGCGGGTGGTGGTAACAATTCTTTAAATCAAGTTTGCGTGCTTGAAGTAAACACCAATCCCATTGTATTTAACCAGTCATCGAACAACAGCTGGCGGTAGTTTTGTTATGTTGTTCGATGACTGGTTAAATACAATGGGATTGGTGTTTACTTCAAGCACGCAAACTTGATTTAAAGAATTAAATATTATTTGTCGTCATTCCCACACTCTTATAGAAGCGCCTACATTTGTTGAATAGCGACGCAGCAAGCACTTCCAAGCTGCCCTTAATACGCCAGCATAGTTAGTAAAGTTATCAGCCTTTCCTTTTGTGAATTCGATATCAAAGTCCCGAATTGCAATCAGGCATCACTGTGGGACCACTGTAAAAGATTTTTTCAATTGGCAACAATTTAATCGCGAATTTGAAGAGATTTAGAGGTGCCAGATTGAGCTTATTATTGAAGCATTTACTCCAAACGTGCTGTTATGATGGTAGCAATCTGCTCTGCGCTGCATCATATTTCGTTTTTGACGCGTTGATTTAGATTAACTCATTCAATGTTAAAAGAATGTTTACTATTCATCTGTCCATTCACAATGCCCATTTAATGCAGAGCCAGAGCATTTGCTAGATCTTTCCTATTTTCCAACACATTCTCGACTTGTTTCGTACAGTTTTCGTCACACAATTTCACTAGATGATCCCCACTGCAAAAATGTGCACTAAGCTCCCGATGCTGTTTGCAATGAATTCGTTTGACTGAATAAGCACATGAAGATGACTTGGAGAAATAAATCGATTTTTTTAATCAATGAAGGAAGCTCAACATCAACGCAGTCCACAAATTGAAGATATAGTACGTGTCAAATGCTTTCACTACCTCAATCTTCAACAATATTTTATCAAGCGAAAGAAGGAAACTAAACCGAATTCCTACACGATTGCGATCATTTATTTGATTTTTATATGGAATTCATGCACACCGTATCATTCTTGAGATGCATAGCCGAAATCGGCAACCTTATATTTAACAATAATTGATTGTGCGGGTGGTGGTAACAATTCTGTAAATCAAGTTTGCGAGCTTGAAGTAAACACCAATCCCAGTCGTTGAACAACATAACAAAACTACCGCCAGCCGCAACGCACTGACGCGTTTCGACGTTCCATGATCATCAGAGTACGACGGCAAACTGACTATCGATGATCAAACCGCACTGAATATATATGGAAATCAAATTTAGATTTGCGACTCTCACATCTAGCAGTCTCGCATACATTGAACTTGACTGGAAATGTCGGCTGCACAATTTCTATGCAGTCACGAACATTAACTGTTTGCAGCTTTCGCGGTAGTTTTGTTATGTTGTTCGACGACTGGTTAAATACAATGGGATCGATGTTTACTTCAAGCTCGCAAACTTGATTTAAAGAATTGTTATTTTTCAACTCAGTAGCGCATAAAACACCAATACATTCCAGAAAATAGCTTCCCGATCAAAATTGATAGCCTAATCAAGCCTATTTTGTCGGTCTGTGTCGGCAGTAGTATCGATCTTTATACACCTAAAAATGCGTTCAGTGTTTGATAGATATGCTCTAGTCTCTATCTTTGATTAGCTCTTGCTGGAGTAGTGAAAGTTACATGAAACCTTGTGGATATAAACCCTATATTGCGCCAAAATATGAGAGACAAATGATAGGGGGATTATCAAAAAATTTTGGTCGCAAACATTACATACGGTTAATAAGGGAGTATAACATTTAGCTGGATTATGATTCCATTATATTGCAATCGAATGCTGCTTTTATACTGGACTTTAAGTTTGTTTATCAATCTAAATCAGAAAATGTATTTCTATAATGACATCTTTTATTGAATAAAGATTATGTTGATGACAAAATTAAAGAAACAATTATTGATAATTTTAAACCAACGTGGCTGATTGAAGCGAATATTATTAAAAAAGAAAATATTCGTTTATTTTCTAGAAAATTATTTGTTTAAATATTTTGCAGTAAGTATACTTTTGAATTGTGCGTAATTCGAGTTTTCTGTTTTGTGTCTGTCTGGCATGATTTTCTCTAGGACGCTTCATTGGCTATTTCATTTATAGTTCGGTTTTAAAAATTTAAATCTTCACAATATAGGCCTGTGCATAAGAGGTTGTTTTATTGCATATTGGGATCGTTCAGGAGCAGGTAATTTAATATTTAAAAGAAACATGTTGCGCGACAGGAAATAAACAATTTACCTGATTTTCGGATTGCGTACCGAAATATTTGAATCCACTGTCATCATGATTTTTGCATATATTTCGGCCTCCAATTACGGAGGCCTTTTTCAATGCCAAACACATCACACACTTAGTTGACAATCAATATGTCAAGTGGAAATACTAATTTAATTCATATTTAGGTTGAATTAAAATAGATGCTAATCTTAAATTTGAAGACACTATTAGTTTAGTTCAGGGAGTCGTACGCATGATCTAGATAGATATGGAAGAGAAAACTATCTTATAAGATTTCTATAGAATACTAATATTGCACCTGAATTGGTGTTTATGAGGCTCTCACCAGCTAATTAGATTGGATCATCTACACAATATGGCGACTGTCTCAGTCTAAATATTATCAATCTACCATCGTATAAATCCGAAAAACATTCGGTTTGAGTCGGAGATGCCAAAATGCGATTTAACGCTTACCTTATTGTTAACCCTATGGATAAAATTTCTGCCGCATGGATGGCATTGCCAGAGAATTTCAGAAGCGCCTTGTTAATTTTAGAAACCAAATTGTTGAAGAAGAACCACACAATTCCTTTGAGTTGCTAATGGCCGAAATTGAATAAAGATATTATCCGGGAAGTTCGGCACAAATGTGCGAATTGTTGCGCCTAGAGAAGATGTGTCGTCAAGTTTCATCAGGATTTCAGCTTTGTAGGAAAGCTTCCGAATCGAATATGTCTCGAGATGTGGTGAATTCTATTTTTACAGCTGAGTTATCAGCCAGATTTAGAGCCATATTAGCGATTATTGAAACTACGAATGTTGATCGGCTAAATAAACTAAACTAGACGGTGTGTATAAACAGCAGGAACCACAGGTACATGCTGTAACAGCAGGCTCAGTCATGGTTTAGCCAAGCAGGACAGATACAGAAACTATTCTGACATTACAGTAAATGTACGCTATTTAAGTCAAGTCTAGAATATGAATCGAGAATTATTTCGCAATTTAAGTGTCAGGATAAAAATTTAGGCGCCGAGGGTATCGCTCGCAGCAACGCTTCGATGGGCTGCGTTGATAGTGTAAGGCACATTGTGAATATGGACGAAGTGTTAAGTGCCAAGGGTAAAATTGCATATACCCACGTTTAGGTGGACTCAGGTGGAAAGGAAGCACAAAACCGATAGGGAGAAATTCTTCACCGGGAGAAGCATAAAACCCCGCCGCCAATGTTAGTCCGATAGTAGCTATGAGGGTGAAAGAACCGTCGGTAACTTGGAGACATAAATCTTCATTCAGGTGAATTTTCTGGTAGCTGTAATCAAGGACCATATAATTGGGATAGATTTCTTGACTCATGTTAAACTGATACTAGATCCCAAAACTATGACCATCGGAGAAGGCGTCGGGGTGTTAATACACACTGGGTCTGAAACTTCATCGGTTAGATCAGTTCGTTTACTTCGTCCCATAGTTGGGCGTGACTTTGCCGATATCATGGGGAATCACCTTGCAGTGTTTCAACCTTTTAGTGCCAAGCGAAATGGATTGAAGTCAGGAGTAGTGCAATAATTAGATTATGTGGCTCTGTTTCCTTGTTCACCCAAAGCCAACCGTTGGTACAACACAAGCAACAAATTGCTGTATCTGAATTTCACCAATGGAGCAATGAGGGTATTTGTAGGAGTTAAAATTCCAGTTTTGCTTCTCCAATACTGGTGGTTCCAAAATTTTAACCGGGGAAACGGAGAGTCGGTGAGAATTATCGTCTATTAAACTGAGTGACTAAAGTTGTTTATTATTATCTTCCTAACCAGAATACTCTGTTCCAAAGCATAAAGAGATATGAGGTTTAATCAACTTAAGATCTACAGAAAGAGTATTATTAGGTACCGATGGAGGAAATCTCGGATGTTCAGGAAGGGGATCGCATGGATTTATTCGAATCGCTTTTGGTTTGAAAAATGCCAGTCAGACATTCCAGCGTTTGTTTGAAAAAGTCATACAGAATTGTCCATTTGCGAGGGTGTACATAAATTACACAATTATTTGCAATAGATCGCGTTATGAACATCGTAAGCATTTGTAAACGGTTTTCACCATGCTGGAAAAGTATGGATTAGTGGTTAAACCCAACAAGAGCAAAATTGGATGCCTTTCGGTTAAATTTCTTGGACATATACTTTCAAAAGACGGAATTAAACCTTTGAAAATAAAAATCCAAACCATCAAGGATGTAACGGAGCCCCGGGCCGTGCGCCAGCTGCAAAGGTTCTTGTTCATGATCAGCTATTATCGACGATTCATTCCAGGTGTAGCCAAAATTTTAGGATTGATAGCATTCCACCTCACACGTGAGAAGAGCACGATCAAGAAGTCCTGGCCTATCACCTTCAGTAAGGAAAACCGATAAAAATTATATAGGCCTAAGGAAATTCTAAGTGACATAACCACTCTAGCACTTGTAGTTTTTGATAAGCCGTTTGAGCTAATCACAGATGCCTCAGATGTTACAAAAGTGGCAGTGCTTCAGCAAAGAGAAAAGGGCTTTGTAAAATTAATTGGGTTTTATAGCCGAAAGCTTCGTGACCGAGAAAAACGGTTTGATACTTTTAGTAAAGAGCTTCTTGCTGAGCATGCTGCAGTGCTACGTTTTGAACATTATTTGGACGATCATCAGTTCCAGTTATTGACAGATCACAAGCCGTTGATAAGCATACTTGGTAAAACCGTGTGGCTTAATTAATCTCGCAGGGTGAATTCTCAAATTACCCGATAAGCAGGGATCGACTTCATCGTCTCTCATATTGTTTGTGAAGAGAATGTGGCAGCAGATGCACTTAGCAGACCGAATGAAGCAGATTTCGAGCGGATACGTCAAATTCAGTTAAAAAAATATAGATGATTCTCCTAACAATTTAGTCAAGCAAATCGAGGAAGCGCAAGGATAGGATCCATTTAAGTTAATTTTGGCTACGAGGCCCGGTTATGCGCGCAAGCTCCAGGGTGGCAAGTGATTGTTATGCAAAATATCCAGAGACCAACCCCGACCATATGCGTCGTTAGAGTTACGCGCCAAAATAATTCAAAATTCAACGATTTGGGACCTTCATTCATAAAAGCCACCATTCAACTAATTACTGCCAGATACGTATGGCGGCGCATGTAAGGTTTGGCGACATACTAGAACCGAGATACGGAATATTGGGATTCCATCCGGACGGTTCAGACATGTACATATAGACATTGTCGAGATACTCGAAGTTTACTGTCAAAAGTATTTGCTGACAATGGTTGATCGATTTTTTCGTCAATTTGAAGTGACGATTTTGAAGGATATGACAGCGCAAGAAGTCTTGTTCACGTTCCTGCATAACTGGGTATCGTATTATGTTGTTCCGGTAAGGATCACTAGTGAACGCGTAAGTTAATTTATGTCAGACCTTTTTATAAGATCACTCTCAACATCATTGTAATAAATGTAGTGCATACAATCCACGTGCAAACGGGATGGTAGAAAGGCTGCATCGTGAACTGAAAGCTGCGTAGAAATGTACTCGTGGAACAAGATGGGCACACGATTTTCCTATAGTATTGTTTGGCATACGCAACAGATTAAGGGCACAATTAGGAACTTCAATAGCAGAATTTGTATATGGAGAACCATTAAAATTGCCTAGCGATCTTTTAATAGACCATCAAAGTAGTCTTGATTGGCCTTCTATTTACATAGATTGGTTTGTAGAATCACTTAAAGATACGATGTTTTGTGGAGCTCCTATAAAATTCTAGAAAAGTAAACAACAAGTGTTGTGCCTTCTGATCTAAGATCGTCATCGCATGTTTATGTGGCTAATGAAAATAGAAAAGACTGTCTGACTCCATTTTACAAAGGACCGTATAAGGTCAAGAGGATGACAGGCAAAAATGTCGTCATAGATATCGATGATTGTGTCACTCTGGATCATTGCATTTTCCAGTTTATTTTGATTGACGATAAGACTGAAGGACTAGATAAGTTAAAGAAACATCGTTCCTTAGACGAGTCTGATGTGTGCAATCCGACCACGCAGGCACAAAATTCAAACCAACAACTATCACAAGACGTGTTGTTAACGGTATCGACATCATTTTAAACCGAGCTACAAGATCATCACGTTCCATCAACGTCAAACTAACTAGTAGTGCAAGTGACAAATGCACAAGGCGCAACGTCGATGACAGAAGCACCAGTATGCAGAACTCACCTCTGGAAGAGTTCAACGTCAGCCGAAGAACTACGTCTATTACTAGACTCCTTTTTGATAAGGTGGTGTAAGTAGAGAATCGATCGTCAATGGTTGAGGGTTCAAAATTATTACCACTTTTCTTTACTATTATATTTCTCTTAATAAATAGCACAATTAAACATGTTAAATCTTTCCAATATGCTGACGACACAACACTAGTTTATCCAATCAACCAAAGAAATATCGCCCAATCGTTGCAAAATATTCAAAAAGTAAATAGCATACATTGTATACTCAAACATCTGTCACTTAACATCAATATATCTAAACCAAAATTCAAAAATTTGGTAAGAATTTATTACTTACAGACGACGTTTGATGCCTTAGGGAAATCATTCCTTAAAGTGACACAATAAACCATCTATGAGTAATATTAGAAACAGCATTTGAATACGTGTGACTGACAGTAGTTTTGCTATGTTGTTTGACGACTGGTTAAATGCAATTGGGCTTGTGTTTATTTCAAGCTCGCAAACTTGATTTAAAGAATTGTTACCACTACCAGCGGAATCATTAATTGTTTGATTAGAATCACTCTGTTCTTCATTTTTGACCTTACTTCATATAAAGTTTAATGAAAAATGAAGGGGAAAACATGCTCACTACACAATGCTGATTTATTATGAAAATTATAATGAGATTAAGTATGATGACGATAATTAAAATAACGTTGATACCTGTCTAAGTAGCACTCTTATTTTTCGTAGTTCATAATCGCCTGTGTTTTAGACATGCAATTACAGATTAGATCGTAAAATATTCTCGAAATATTTTTACCGCATTGAAAAAATAACGATACCAGCACTTGAATGTTGCTGATACACGATTTGGTTCTATTATTGTGTAATATTCTTCTTGATCTTATTTGAAGGAAAAAAGGCACAATAAAAAGTATTTTTAAAATCAAGTTTGCGAGCTTGAAGCAAACACCAATCCCATTGTATTTAACCAGTCGTCGAACAACATAACAAAACTACCGCCAGACGCAACGTACTGATGCGTTTCAACCTTCCATAATCATCATCAGAGTACGACGGCAAACTGACTTGCGAGGATCAAACCGCATTGCACATTAATGGAAAGCAAAATTAGATATGTGGCCCTCACCTCTAGTAATCTCGCATATATTGTACTTGACTACAAATGTCGGCTACACAACTTCTACGCAGTCACGAGCATTAACTGTTTGTAGCTTTCGCCGCATACATTGTACGTGACTGGAAATGTCGGCTGCACAATTTCTATGCAGTCTCGAACATTATCTGTTTTTAGCTTTCGCCACACACATATATATAGACAATTAAATTATATACAATTAAACAATAATTGATTGCGCGGGTGGTGGTAAAAATTCTTTAAATCATGTTTGCGAGCTTGAAGTAAACACCAATCCCACAGCATATAACCAGTAGTCGAACAAAATAACAAATTGCCAGTCGTAACGCACTGACGCGTTTCGACCTTCCATGATTATCCTCTCTAGTGAGTTTGCCGTCGTACTCTGATAATAATCATTGAGGGTCGAAACGCGTCAGTGCGTTGCGACTGGCGGTAGTTTTGTTATTTTGTTCGACGACTGGTTAAATACAATGGGATTGGAGTTTACTTCAAACTCGCAAACTTGATTTAAAGAATTGTTGCCACCACCCGCGCAATCAATTATTGTTTAATAAAAAGTTTTCTTTTAACCAAGTGCTTCACAACACTAAAAAGTATATAGGAAATGTGAAACATCGTTCCCTACAATCTAAACGATGTTTAGCAAAGGATAATAGAAATGTACTAAAGTAATTTAAACCAAGTTCAACCATTAAATTAACGAAAAAACATTCACGCGACAATGAGTTTTTATGTGTCAATATAGACAAATTTTGCATTAGAATTAAAGCACACTGCAAAATATGTTTAGATTTCATTAAATACTGAAAATAAGACGTGTACAATGTGCCATAATTATCAATTTTAATTTTTAATTTAATTAATTAACTATTTTAGATTTACTAGCTAGAATATTATGGTTTCAATCAGTTAATTAGCATTGTACTGAATTGATCAATTATCTATTATTCTGATATCGAGAAATGTCGTACAAACGCATTTCAGTATAACTTCAAAATGTGAAGTACCAGATTCTTAATTCGTCTGGAATTTATAAATCTGACCTTGATTTATATAACTTCAAAATATGAATTTCCAATTATATCGGCTATTTAAATATCAAACATTATTTCTACTACTAAGGATTTTACAACAAAGACAACGATGAATTTGACAACACTGATAGTACACTACACTGAATATTAAGCATTTTACCATAGTTGATTAAATAAGAGATCCTTTTATAGTAGAAGAAACGTCATATGCAAAATCAGTTACATCTTCAATTGATGCTTCAAGCACAAGATCAATTTCTACTTTATACGACCAGGCTGTAATCCATACCCAAACCTAAAATAGTAATTCATCTTTTATTAAAATTTTTATTGTTAAAATAATAAAATTATGTATTGGAGCAAGGAACAATCCGACCACATTTGTTAAATGATTTCAAGATATTATTTACCGTTCTCTAAAGCATAATCGAAAATTCATCCCTCCTACTGCTATTTAACCAGTGTATATCTACATGCTGAAACAGTTAATGACCTAAATATATCTAACATATCTTATTCTAGTCAATTACAAGCCAGTCACAGCTTATTTTCCGAGTAACAAATAAATTATTAGATATTGTGCGAATTGGTATGTGACAATGCTGTAGCATGGTATTTATTCTATGATGTTACGATCTTACGAATTTCGTCATAATGGTTATATTAGTTTAATGAATTAACATGTTACTTACAAAATAAACATTAATTTTGTTTGCTGGCATGTTAATATTAGCAGTGAAATAATCTTTTAACTCTAACTGAAGTTGTTTAATTGTATTACCTTTAACTTATTTTTTTTACATTGACATCATGCATGTTTTAGATTTTGACTCATTTTCCTGTTACACTCTATAGCTGTTCAAATTTGTGTTACATTAAATGAAGATTTAATGATGAGATTCAATTGCAATAGCTTCAGGACATCGATTAAGTGAATGTCCAAATAAAATCTATCAATTAAGGGCTCAAGACGGCGGTTTAAGTCCAATGTTTTATAATCCTAATTGACAATCAAGTACATACGTGTGATAATTCCTTCTATTTTTAAACCCTTTTTCTTGATAATGGAATCTTACATAGACATCGGTATGCTACGAGTTGTAAATTTGGTGTATTCATACATATAACAGTCTTTACGGCATAATAAGCATAGTATAATTACAAATTAACAATTACCGTCGCACGAACCCTTTTTGATCTTCCTACACGTGGGACTAGATTACCGATTTCGTTAAAAAGTTATCATTATTTTTATTTAATCGTAGTACATGTTTAGCGGTCATATAAACATGAAAACTGAACATCATTAACTTACATATAACACAAAACGAATTATGTAAAACATCACGTTGAATATTATGTACGGAGCACGCTAAAATGTAGTAAATCAACATTACCCAAGCAGCTAAACCATACCAAGAATATGTGTAAAGACTTACACCCAGCTCAGTAATCATAAACAGCACCATTAATACACACCAACTTCGCAAAATTGGCCTTAATCTATAAAGTCTCTTTATATAAGAAATTAAACACAAACATATTTTGCAGGCCATGCAATTGCCACAACCAATACACAAGATTGAATAAATACAACGATGAACGTGAAGAACATCACGACGTCACATATAACAAAACCTTTCCAAAACGGCATTCGCCATTGATTCGGAAAGCCCCCATAAATTTGATAATTATAAAATCCCCAGCAAAATAAATCAACAACTACTAATGCCCATGCAGCAAATACCGTAACCTTATCATAAAGAATAAAATGTTACTGCAGTGATAATTGTTCCTAGAAATGTAGATAGCCTATTGTCAAAGCAGAAACAACCTTTCAGTGGAAAAATGGATGATATATCATCCCTTGGCCTAATCACCCAACCCATTTCCGAACTTCAATAAGGTTCATAAAAAAGTAAACAGTAAATAGTTTATTTTAACAAACACTAAAAAATGTTCGTTATTAAGATTTATTTATACATTCTGCTTAACTAGACAGCAGAAGATGGTTCAAATTGGTTGCTGATTCTACAAGTGTGACGACAGTAAGTATCACTGGTCTATAAGAGAACCAGTGTAAAGGAAGATATTTCCTCCGACAAAATTAAAGTGACTTATTGATAAATTTACAACCCCTTGGCTGATTGAAACGAATTTTATTTAAAAAGAATTTATTCATTTATTTTCCGGAATTTTCTTTGTTTAAATAATTTTAGTTTTCGAGCATACTGTACGTGACTGGGTGTAATTTGCTCGGCCTGCTGCATCTATTTCAATTTCTCCATTTAATGGATACTTGATTTCCACAATATATCTCTGTTAACACTGTCTTCTATTTTTTACTTCTGCATATATTTGGGGACGTTCTGGAACAGGTAATTTAATAATTCTTTTTATCAGGCCTATTTCTTTCCAAATTATTTGTTCGGGTGTTTTGTAACGCGCAAGGTTTCACATTCCGATTGCCTAACATTAAGTATCAAATCAATAATTAAATACGATGGACATGGAAGCTCATCTTAAGTTTGAGAACACTAGCAAGTTAGTTCAAGATAATGCAGGTATGAATTTAACAGATATGAATGAAAGTTTAAGCTTATCAGATTCTATTATACATTTAAAGACTGATCACGATCTGGCATCTATGGGGTTCTCAGGCACTAATAGGTTGGGATCCCCTAAAAAATTTGGCGACCGCGCCAGTCCAAGAATATTAAGTCTACCGCAATATAAATCTGAAAAACACTGAAGTTGGGTCGGGGATGCCCAAATGATATTTAGCGCTTATAATATCGTAAACCCTATTGAGAAATTTGTTGCAGCATGGATGGCATTGCCTGAAAATTTCCGAAACACCTTGTAAAATTTCAGAGACAGAACTGTAGAAGAAAAACCGTATAATGCATTTGAGTTATTAATGGCCGAAATACAGAAAAGATATCAGCCTGGAAGATCGGCGCAAATGTGCGAATTATTGCGCTTAAGAGTTTTAGATTACTTGTAGAATGTCAAATTCCAATTTTGCTTCACCAATAGTGGTAGGTCCCATACTTGAACCAGATCAATGGAGGATTTGTGGAAATTATCGTCTATTAAACTCAGTGACGAAGGGTGATTCTTATCCTCTCCCTAACCAGAGTACTTAACTCCGAGATATAATGGGATATGAGGTTTATTCAACGTACTATCAGATACCAATGGAGGAAAGTTCGATACCACTCACCGTAGTCAGATTTCCAGGAGGGGGATTGCATGAATTTCTTCGAATGCCAATCAGACATTCCTGCGTTTTGATGAATAAATCCTTCAGAATTGTCCATTTTCGAGGGTGTATTAGATGACAATATAATTTTTATTCGCTCACCAGATGAACATCGTAGGCATTTGGAAACGGTTTTGACCAGGCTGGAACAATATGGACTAGTAGTCAAACCTAATAAGAGTAACACCGGATGCGCTTCAGTTAAATATCTTTGTCATATACTTTCCAAAGACGGAATTAAACATTTGGAAGATAAGATCCAAGCTATTAAGGACGTTACGGAGTCAAATAATCACCATATATATAGTGTAAGCGCTTCAGCTTCAAGTAAATTCCGTATGACGTTAAAAAGTCAGTTAGAGTGCCAAAAAAAACTAAGTTAGTACTGTTTTTGTGGACCTTAACAGGGCCGATATTGCGTTCTCTGGCAAATGCCTAATGGGTCAGTTAGTGTATCAGTGTCCAAAAGTACTCCTAGACTCAAGAGACCAGCTCTGGTTGACTTTGGTTGTGGTTCCTTCTGTTGTGGCGTTGTAATCCCGCTGAGTAAACTCATTGAAGTTCTGCAGTAACTAGCTCGTCTTTCTAGTTGTACAGCAACAACACTAGCGTGACTGAAATTGCCAATTTGTGTGAAGCAAACCCAAAATCGGCCTTTGTGAAGGTTGCAGACAGCACGTCGGAGAACCGCACAGAAGAAGGCAAACACGACAAATGACTTGCATGGTAAATTCACCGTGCTTAAATAGCCTTGATTGGCTACTTGTACACTATTAGTTAACGGCAAGTTTCACTTTTTTTCCTCAATGGTGCAGCGTAAATTGAATTGAATTTAATTTATGCAATATGTCGGCGAATTATTTTGTGTCGTTACATCACTTTCCTTTCTGAAAAAAAAGAAAAAAATATTTCTCTCGGCGAGGCAAGATAAGAATTGCATGGCAGAGTTCGAACCAAGTTAAGCAAAAAATAATGCACCGTAAATGCTGGGCTGAAGTATGCTTGTTGGTTGCTTGAACAATGATATGATGTCAAGTAACCACTAGGCATTACTACACAAGTTGTTAGCTCAAGTGGTCGGTCATAACGCGTGTTGCAAAATAGAGCAGTGTAAGATTTGGGATCCGCCGCGTGAGGATTTCGAGGTAGATCGCCACTGAAGTTGCCAGGTTTAAGTTAAAACCTAGGCAGGCTGGATCGTCGTCAATGTGTTTGTATACGACCAAAGGAACTGGTGTGTGCTTGATGTTGTGGCCTTGATATTTGTAGATTGGTCTATGTGCAACAGATGAAGTTGAGATATGCATTGAAAGTGACCTGTACCATGATATGAAGCTGATAACTACTTAATGTTGCTACACGAAAGCGTTAGCTCTAAGTAGCTGGTCATACTAAAATAGGCAGTGTGAGCTCAGGTGTGAGCCATACATTATAATGTAAAAATATATACATGAAAATCAAAGGTAACTGCATAAAAAAGCTATGTACCCGAACATTGCCTCAGAGATGGCATAATACCAAAGAACTGTTCAAAAATGTTAAACAATTGTTAGCTAAGAACATCTGGTTATGCCACGTGAGATAAATGCGAAAAATAACGTAAAGTTAAAAAATTTTGATACGTAGGATTGTGGCGGAAGTTATTACCTCCGACTAAATTAAAGTGACAATAATTGTTAAAATTAAACCACCTTGGCTGATTGAAACGGATTTTATTTAAAAAGAAATTATTTTTTTATTTTTCTAGAACGATCTTTGTTTAAAAACTTGATAGTATATATATTTTAAAATGTGCGCAGTTTCATGGAAGCTAATCTTGAGTTTGGTGAGACTAGCAAATTAGCTCAAAATATGGCAGGACTGAATTTGATAGATGGGAATGAGAATACTAGCTTGTCAGATTCAATTATACAATTAAAGACTGAAAACGACCTGGCATCTATGGGGTTCTCAGATAACAATAGGTTTGGAGCCTCTACAGAATAACGAAAATTTAATGTTAAAAAATATCAATTACGCGTTATGCACAGCAAGCTATTGGGATTGTACTCTGATGGAGCTTGAGACGTGTGTAGAAGGTTGAATGCTCTCAGGATCAAGTGGTTCGATAAATGGTTTCAACATGTCTAAGTTTACTGATGACGGTGTCGCGCCTTGCATTATAATGAGGGTAAGAATAGCGATACTTTATTTGTAGTGGTGCAACAGTAGTGTCGTTGCGAAAGAGTACTCTCTGGCAGTTGTGGAGCTGCGGGTGAACGATAACTGGACGAGGCGTATGTCTTGGCTGCTGTTCAGACATGTTTCCGAAATGAAGTCGGAGGCGGGTAGCTTCGTCTTGTGGGTCATCCTGCGCGGGTAGTAGACTTGGGAGCTGACATGGTAGGCGCAGATCCATGCCATACAAGAGTTGTGACGCAGATGTTTTAATGGATTCACGAGTGCGGGAACGCAGAAATGGTGCCAAGATGTAAAGACGCCGGCCACCGTGTAAATCTATCAATCATAGTTAAAAGGTAGCTGAAACCTTTGTCAGATGAACTATGTTGATGTGGACGATGGCTAGGCGAGAAGTAGTTCGAAAATGTTGCAACTTAGAACGAGTGTGCCGTGTGATCTTGTTTTTCTGGCAAATGCACACTCGGAGACCCATCGTTTAGCATTCTGCCTGAGCCTGTGACCCCAGAAACGATCTGTAAGAAGTCGGACAGTCGCTTTGCTTCCTGGGTGAGAAATTGAGCGAATTGAGTCGAAAGCTTTTCTCTGAAGGCTGGTCGGCAGAACTGGTTTGTTGGGCTGCGTACCCGTGAAGTAAAAAATTGGTAAGCCTTCCCAGAGACGGCATATGAACTTGGTTGGGTGACGGGCTACTGATCTTTGAATTTGAATGTCACCGCGCTGTTCTGTTCGCAGGAGGGATGGCGTTAGTGCAGGTTCACTGAGTGTCACGGAGTTGACAGTGAATGGCGACGGTGAAGGTGGTTGTAGCGAGACGTCTGGCCTAGAAAGGGCATCTGCAATGAAGTTCTGTTCGCCCTTGACGTGAAAGATGTCAAATTGCCATTCGCTTAGACGTGAAAGCTGTCTTTCCACTCTGGCAGGGTACTTGGCGATAGATGAAGTTGCGTTTCGAAGTGCGCTAACTAATGGTGCATGATCTGTGAAAACAACAAATCTGCTACTGCCAATGATGCTGATAAAATGACGCACTGCGTCGTGGATGGCGAGGAGTTCTCGACCGAAAGTGTCGTATCTCGTTTCTACTGGTTGGAGAGTACGCGAGTAGAAACTGATAGGCTTCCGAACTCCGTCCATCTCTTGTTCCAAAGTGGCTCCAATAGCGAATTCAGAAGCATCTGTCGTGAGTAGAAATGGTCGTTGAAAATCTGGATGCGTTAGCATTGTGGCATTTGCTAACGAGTTGATGGCGAGTCGAAGTAATTCCTCGTCTTCGGATGACCAAGCAATGATGGAATTCTTGCTAAGTCCTTTTCGATTCCGCAGGTGCCTGCACAAAGGATAAAGTTGTCTTGAAAGGCCCGGAAGGAACTTGCGATAGTAGTTTAGTACTCCCAGAATTTTCTGCAACTCGCTAACAGTCTTCGGTGACTTGATATTCTTGATTGAATTCGCCTTTGACGGCAAAGGTTGAATACCTTGTGGCGTGATACGATGCCCTAAGAAGTCCACCGATGTAGTTGCAATCTGCGTCTTGTCACAATTGATCTTGAGCCCGTTGGTTGGATAAGCGCAAGAGGACATTTCGTAGATGCTTGGCATGAGATTCTAAGTCTGGACTGAATACCATTATGTCATCGAGATTTCACATACAATAAGCGGCGTCGTCGCGAATTATGTAGTCTATTAATCATTGAAATATCTTTGTAGCACACTTAAGTTCAAAAAGCATGTAGAGATATTCGAAAAGGCCAAATTGAGTGATGACTCCCTTCATTTTGCTCCGTTGATGCCATTGCTGCGCAGAAAGTACTGTCTTCTACTGGCTGTGCCAGACGTTTCCCGATCTTGATGCACCACTACGCCTGTTTTCTGTTGTCTTTCCCGTCAACTGTGGAAATGGACATTCATTCGGAAATTCTTCGGAACGACAAAGACAGACTAGACATGAATAAAAACTTCTGCTGATTATAGCACCAGTTCTTTGGGGCATACCTAGTAAAGGAATGCGGGGATCTCGATTGCCGCTTACCGTTATAATGTGTTTTGGGCGTAAAATTTGGTCAAGAATTCACCTGATTTAGCTCGGATTTTGCTATGGCCAATCCTTCTAGACCTTTAGCCTTGTTCGTTACTGTCCTCTCTAAAGAGGAGAGCCTATCATCCTGCGGGGGCCGACAAGAGGATGATGAATTAAACTTCGGTTCCAAAACCCTAAATTCTAACTCACATCTCTCAGAGAAGTCATCTATAGAGAGATTGTTGGGGAGCTGTCTGGCGAATAATTTTAGTGATTGTGGAAGATTGTTAATAAAAACAACCTTAGCCTCATGGTCAGAAATATTGGTTTTATACCAAAGTTTCCGTAATTCCCTTAAAATCTCGATGGAGCCAAGGTTTGATATATTCAAATGCGCTTATTTTTTTATTATCTGTTCGGCTTCTGTGGGACCTAGCAAGGATTCTCCTTCAAATGGGATTAGGTAGTTTCCTAATAGCATCAAGCTTCGGATAAATCCGTCGCTGCAATTCATCATGCAGTTTAGCGAAAACCTTTGACAGTTTTTGATGACTGTCATAATTTGGAAACGGGGAGAAAGCGGAGTTTTGCCCATAAAGAATAGTTTGCTATCTCCATCCCGAACAGGAACATCAATATCTAAAATTGGACCTGAAATTCTAATAATCTTACCGGGTCTTAAAAGCATAAATTTATAAGCTAGATGAAAATGTATAAAAAGGCTTTAAACAAAACGCTTATCCACTGAAAGCTTCCACAGTTGGAACAGAATCTTCCGCAGTTGAATCTGTCGAGAGATGAGCGCAGAACACAGATGACAATAGTTTCTTTACAAAACACGTCAGTTCTACACTTTCGTACAATCAATTTTCGTTCACACCTCACCAAGATTTACAGTTTTGTACGTAGGGAATTATTGAATAGATAACCTTCCTTCCAAAAATATATACCCAACAAAATTGCTCAGAAGACCTCGACTTTAGAGAGATTTACAACCAGAGTAAAACGTATACGCAAATGTTAATTTACTGTAGTCCAAAAAAATGAAAATGGAACACAGTCGATTGTATTTATACCAAAAGTTTTCTGATAACTAAAAAACAGTACAATACTCAGTATCCTGGCGCGGTCGCCAATTTTGTAAACGCCCCAGTTTGAAGTAAATTCCGTACGACGTTACAAAGTCAGTTTTGATGCCAGGATGGCTTAGTTAGTACTGCTAGGGGCCCTTAACAGGGCCGGTCTAGCGTTCTCCGGCCAATGCCGAGAAGGTCAGTTAGTGTAGCTGTGTCCAGAAATACTCCTAGACACATGAGATCAGCTCTGGTTGACTTGGGTTGTGGTTCCTTCTGTTTTGGCATGACTGAAATGTGTGTGAAGCAAGCCCAAAAATCAGCGTAGGTGAGAATAGCTTGTTTGTATATCACAAATTTTTTGGCATAAATACAATCGAATGTGTTTATTTTTTATTTTATCATCGTGGGATTACAGTATATCGACGTTAGCACATAACACAACTTCTTTACCCTGATTTTAATTTTTATTAATTCGACATCTTGAAGACATTTTTGTTGGGATGCAAATATTTTTGAGGGAATGTTTTCTCTCCTACGTACAAATTGTAAACGACTGGACACCTATTTGATAAACTGTGCACGATAATTGTAATTTGGTGAAGGAACTTAATTTCATTTTTTTTGTGTGCGCACCGATGCTCATCCCGTCAGTTTCAACTGTGGAAGCAGAATTTTCATTTCGTCAGTTTTCTTCGTTCGTCGATGCTCATCACGTCAGTTTCAACTGTGAAAGCAGATTTTGGTAAGCGTTTTGTTTCACGTCTTTTTATACATTTTGTTAAGCTTATAAATTTATGCATTTAAGATCCTGTAAGTTTGTTATAATGTCAGGTCCAATTTGAAATATTGATGTTTCTGTTTGTGATGAAGATTGCGAACTATTCTTTATGCACGTAGACTCTCCTTTCGCCCTATTTCCAGATTATGACAGTCATTAAAAACTGTCAACGTTTTTCGCTAAACTACCTTCAGAATTGCAGCGACGAATTTATCTGTGGCTTGGGCATCCAAAATTAAGTAGAATCTTTGCTGGGTCCCACTGAAACTGAGCAGATAATAAATAAATATGTGCAGCTAGACATGAAAAACCTTGGCCCCATTGAGATTTTAAAATAATTGCGAAAAAATTGGTATAAAACCAATATTTCTGATCATGAGGCTAATTTTATTTTTATTAACAATATTCAGTCATTAAAATTGTTCGCCAGACAGCTCCCAAAGTCTCTCTCTCATTAGATAATAATCAGAGAGATGCGAGTTAGAATTAAAGGTTTTGGAACCTCAATTAAATTCGTCATACTTTTATCCTTCTCCGCAGGGTGATTGGATCACCTCTTAAGAGAGGACAATAGCGAAAATTGCTAAAGTTCTAGAAGGATTAGCCATATGGTAATCCGAGCTGAATCAGGTAAACGCACGACCCATTTTTCCGTCCAAAACACGAAATAACAGTAGGCGGCGCTCTAGATCTCCGCAATCTTTTAATAGAAATGCCCCAAAGAACTGGTGCTATAATCACCAGAAGTTTTATTATTAAGGTCATGTCTGTCTCTGCCGTTCAAAAGAATTCCTGAATGAATACCAATTTCCACAGTTGACGGGAAAGGCCACAGAAAACAGACGCAGTGGAGCATCAACTGCCCCACAAGAAGCAATAACTTACAATCTGACATTCCTATTGACTCTTTTCTTTCACGCCGAATGTGCCACATAGACGGCCAAACTGACAATGTCAGTCGCAATGACCAGCCACTTGATTGTATGATCAGGCATCTTCGTTATTTCAGAACTGGCGAAGAATTCATCGTAGACACAGGTGCAGCAGTTTTAGTTCTCAAGGGTGATTCAATGGCCAAGATATATCTAGGCGTTTAAATTGCAACGGTTACAGTGGAGCACATACACATTATTGTCTGCCGGTATCGCACACTCAACATAGGTTTACGGCGTGAATTTATTCACAACTTCATCGTATCCAAGGTCTCACACAACATAATAGGTTTGATTTCCTTTTAAAATTTAGGCTCATCGTTGATTTTGCCAATCAAAAGATCATTAATCCTTCCATCGGACTTGAGCAAAGTTTTTGGACACTTGCCTCCAAGCGTTTGAAGTTGCAGGTCATTCAGCTAACCCCTTTGCATCATTCAGCAGAGACATTAGCAGCTCTTTGAGAACAATAGTCGCTTTTTGATCTCAGCAAGTCAGAGCTACAAGTCTCCAACACGATGCACCATATCGTCACAGAAGGATGACCTATTGCACACAAGAAGCGACCACTGGCCCCTGCTAAACTGAAAGTCACCCAAGAGGAATTTTTAAAACTATTGGAAGAGGGAATCATCAGACCATCGAAGAGTTCATGAGCGTCACCTCTGCATTTACTCACCAAATCAAACGGATCGTACAGAGCCTGTGTAGATTGCCGCAAGTTAAATTCAGTGACCAAATCTAATGTATATCCTATTCCCAATATTAACACCTTAATTGAAAAACTCAGCTGCAGCAATTTCTACTCAGTGATCGACCTTAGACAAGCCTACCACCACATCCCGGGAGCGCCAAAAGTTATTGAAAATACTATAGTCATCACTCAATTTGGCATTTTCGAATATTTCTATATTCCTTTTGGACTTAAGTGTGCTACACAGACATTTCAAAGATTCATGCACAACATACTTCGCGACGACGTCGCTTACTGTCTGTCATATCTCGATGACATAATGGTCTTCAGTCCAGACTTAGAATCTCTTGCCAAGCATTTACGAAATATCCTCACATACTTATCCAACCACTGACTGAAGAACAACTGTGACAAAACGCAGATTGCAACTACATCCGTGCACTTCCTAAGGGCATTGTAACACGCCACAAGGTATTCAATCTTTGTCGTCGAAGGCGAATTCAATCAGAAATATCAAGTCATCGAAGACTGTTGATGAGTTGCAGAAAATTTAGGGAGTCCTAAACTACTATCGCCAGTTCCTTACCGGCCTTTCAAGACAACTTTATCCGTTGTGTAGGCACCTGTGGAATCGAAAATGACCTAGCAAAAACTCCATCATTTCTTGGTCATCTGAACACGAGGAACTACTTCGACTCGCTATCAACTTGTTTGCAATTGCTACAATGCCAACGCATCCAGATTTTCAACGACCATATCTACTCACGACAGATGCTTCTGGGTTCGCTATTGGAGCCACGTTGGAATAAGAGTTTGATGGATATCGGAAGGCAATCGGTTTTTATTCGCGTACTCTCCAACCGGTAGAAACGCGATATGACATTTTCGGTCGAGAACTCCTCGCCATCCACGACGCAGTACGATATTTTATCAGCATCATGGGAAGCAGCAGATTTGTTGTTTTCACAGATCATGCACCATTAGGAAGCGCACTCCGACACGCGACTTCAACTGTCTTCAAGTACCCTGTCAAGGTGGAAAGACAGCTGTCTCGTCTGAGCGAATGGCAATTCGACATCTTTTATGTGAAGTGTGAGTTGAACTACATGGCAGATGCACTTTATTTACCAGACATCTCGCTAAAACCACCTTCGCCTTTGCCATTCACAGTCAACTCCGGGACCCACAAAAAAGAACCTGCACTAACGCCATCCCTTCTGCGAACAGATCAGCGCGGTGACCTTCACATTCAAAGATCAGTAGCCCATTACCTCTCCAAGATCATATGCCGCATCTGGGAAAGCTTACCTATTGTTTACTTCAGGGGTACGTAACCCCAACTAGCCAGTTCTGACGGCCAGCCTTCAGTGAAACGTTTTCGACCTGATTCACTTAATTTCTCACCCAGGAAGCATGGCGACTTTCTGACTTCTTACAAATCGTTTCTGGTGTCACAAGCTCAAGCAGAACGTTAAACAATGGGTCTCTGAATATGGTATTTGTCAGAAAAACAAGAACACACAGCATACTTGTTATAATTTGCAACATTTCCGAACTACTTCTCGTCTTGCTTTCGTCCACATCGACATAGTTTATCTGAAAATGATTCAAGGTTTCAGATACTTTCTAACTTTCTTCAGACGAAGTCAATAACGGTTTTATCTCTGCATGGATATCCCATAATGGTGTTCCCAATGAGGTCATCACTGATAGAGGCATTTGCTTCTTATCGGATCGTTTGAAAACCACCGTGGGCTTTATGGAATACAACTTACGCCCTACGACTGCCTACCATTCCTAATATAACGGTATGTTAGTGAGAATTCATGGAGAACTCAAACCTGCTTTAGTATCTTCGTCCATTAATGGCAACTGGGACGATGCACTACCTTTAGTTCTAATTGCCATGCGTTCGCGTATTCGTGAATCTATTAAAACGTCTGCGTCATATTGCCTTAATGAAATTCAAATTTAATTCACGCGGCACAAATAAAAACAAGCCTTAAATTTGCCTTAACCACTAGCGTATGAGCTTTCTTTTTTACGCTATATAAGCACGGTGCGTTTATCATGCTTGTCATAATCACGTTTGCTTTCTACTGCGCGCTACGTGTACGTGCTGTCTCGAGTCACACTGACTTTTCAACTACGCTGACTTCTGGACTTGCTTCAAAAGCAGAGTCACCTAGTCACGCCATTCTGGTTGTTGCACAACTAATGAGACAAAGCAACATCTATTTATTGGAGCTCAACGTGTGCCAGTCACCACGCTTTGTCGCAGATCTTCACAAGGCAATTCTGAGCCTTCACACAGACGCTCGCCCTATTATTTCAACGCCACAACAGAAGAAACACCAGCCAATCAACCAGAGCCAGTCTCAAGTGTCAAGGAGTACTTCTAGACACTGCAACACTATCGCACTTTCTCAGCATTTGCCGGAGAAAGCAATTCCGGTCCAGTACTAATTCTCAGCCGTCTTGGCAACTCACTGCTTTGTGTCGTCGTACGGCATTTACTTGAAGCTGGGATGTTTACAATATTAATGATATGTTATGATATTAATCATCATGTATTTATCAATTTTTACTTTAGGATATTTGAAGTTACTGTAACGGCTCAGAACATTTTTGCCGACATATTTCCTAAATAAAATACAAATTTCATTTATTCAATACCAATTAAAACAAACAAAATGGCGTGCGAGCATACGTTTGCAAAAGTATATAAGCACGGTGCATTTACCATGCATCATCACACACGCTTCATATATTGTCCGCTGCGTTATGTCTGATCGCTGTCGCGCTACATACTTGATTATTTACATAGGCTGAATAGAATCTATGCGATTTACGTACAACACTATGGTCTTCACCTTCCCGCGAAGCTTTCGTGCTTACTTATACATTGGAGCCTTTCATGCACGACCACCTCTACGTTCCTAATTTTGGGGTTCATTTTTTCTTCCGGAAAGTTACGCCTCGCCACAGAACGATTACTTGTTTTCTAATTGGGGACCACTCAATCGTGCAAAGTTGAATTCTCCCCCTAATTATTCGAATATCTGCATACTTACGATGCAAAATGCACCACTCGTGTGGTCTTTAAAAATCCTCACGCTATTCGCCATCCACGTGCTTTAAAAGTGATATTTGATCCTGGGAATGTGACAAAACTCTGTATAAATTTTCCACTTTGTGTTTCGCAAAACACATATTCCGCAGGGGTTTACAAATAAATTCTCGAAAATCAAGAGTCTATCGAGTATTAGTTCGAGTTGCTTCTCTAGGCGAGTGTCTGCAGTTAATGCATTCAATTTATGTTCCTGCTGGTGATACACCTTATCCAATCTTGTGTGTTTCTTTGACCACTCTAGTTCTAATTTATTATAGACATCTAGAGTCACTCTTCATATTGCAGATAATTCTGCAATAACTATGGTGTTCACAACTGCCTGAGAGATATCAAACCCTATGGATTTTGAAGGTAATCTGTTGTAAAATCAAGATGGAATTTGATTTTCAAACTTTGCATGACGTAATAAGTTTCTCATCTCACCTTTCAGGTTTATAAAATTTTTAATTTTTTTCACTAGAAGCTCAAATGAATTTAAAGGTTCAATGACAATGACAAAAATTTATGAATCAGGAAATGATCACCTGGCCAAGGCAAACTTTTTGGTAGGGTCGTCAATAATATTTAGTTTAAAAAAAATATATGCTTCATAAACTCAAACAGAATGATTTTCACGTCTGTAGTGGGTGTAATATATTGCTATCTATATGAATTCGACTAATGTAATTTTCGTCTTTAGCATATCTTTTCGCATATTGAATCATGGCGTTGTCGCCATTTTTGTGGTGGTCCTTTGGACACTACCACAGTAGAGCCACTAAGACGGCACGTTCGGACAACCCATACATGCGAAATAATCAATTTAGAACAACTAAATTCTTCAGCATTTTTACTTAAACAAAAATTTGGTATTTCTATCGGTTAATTGCTCTGCTATACGTTATGTTGAAATATGATTAATTAGATTATATTTATTACAATAAATTGGAAATGTTCAAATTTTCTCTGATTACCACCGATGTTTCCCTAAATTGAAAGGTTGAAAATAATGTAGAGGAAGATATTTCCTCCGACAAAATTAAAGTAACAATTATTGACAAATTTAAACCATCAGTTAATGAGTCCACCTATATTGGATGGGTCGTTTATGCAGATTCCATCAGAATATATTATTAATGTATCATCCAATGGAGACTTAAGTATACCTAATTCTGCAGTCAAATTGTTCATTTGTGTAGTCAATCTTTTATTCAACGTTACCAACCCATCAGAAGCTATTTGTAAACTTCACACAAAGGCTTTGATCTTAATAAATTATATAAAGGATTATACTCGGATAAAGTGCATCGATTAAGTAGAATTAATTTACAAATATTTATTATTTAAGTTCAGTACAGCCGTTTCCGTCATTGTGTTGACTGCTTCGTGCTAATACGGGCGCTTCAGTGAGATCTTTCTGTTGAATTAAAGCCAGTCCTATATATGACTCTTCTTAGTCTCAAAGGTGGCTATTGCTACATCTCCCCCTCCTCAGGAATTGGCATTGTCACCCTGCTTTAACGACCGGTCGTGGTCCATCGGGCATGTTAATGACAACTGTATTGTGCTCTGAGTCCTCCCTTTCCAAGCAATACGGCCCATCATTGACAATTTGCATTGCCATAGTCTCAACTTTCGCGACCATGACATAGTCGTCGACCCTTGGGCGAGTTCGTATCGGTCGCCTTGCACAGGATTGTCGCTGTGTGGCGCTTACATACTCAGTTAACAGTTTTAGGCGCTCTTGAATATCCGCTATGCCATCCATAGACCATGGTTGCTAGAGCGAATCTTGTAGCTGTTGATACACTAAGGCGCATGGCCCGCTCGAACAAATGTATTTTGTGTCTCAACGTTCCCGGGCTCTCGTGGCACATACATCGCAATATTTCTCTCATCGTCCGGTGTGCTCGCTCAGCCGTCGCGTTGGTCTGCATATGATAAGTTGCTCTGCGGAAATGTTTTATGTCAAGGTCTTTGTCCCACTGATTAAATTCACTCGACTCGAACTGTGTACATTGGTCGGTAACAATAACTTGTGGTGCAACAAATCGACTGAGCCATCGTTATTCTAAATATGTTATAATTTTTCAGTTGTGATTTTCTTCAATAGTACAAACTGGAGCCATCGAGTAAATTTGTCGACCATGGAACACACATAGGACACCCCGCCACGAGCTACCGGCAGTGAACCTACCACGTCAATATGCAGAAACTCGTTCCGTGCAGTGGCGTTAAAAGCAATCGGAGTGACCTTTTCTATTTTTTGTGGCTTACAATGTTGACATGTAGTGCATTGCCGAAAATAACTACGAATTTCTTTGGACATGACAGATCTATAAAATCGTGACTGCAATAGCTCAATGAGTTTCCCGGCGCTCGCATGTCCCAACTGGCCATTAATTCTGTTCTTATTGACTCCGGCACAAACCATTTCACTTTTTTTCCTTATTTTTGCACCAATAGGCCGTTTTGCAGACTCAACGTATTATATAGTACGGACACCACTGTGCCGTTTTTTTAACTGATTGACTATTTCCAGGCATGTGGCATCCTTTCCCTATTCTTCAGAGACTTTGATAAGTGGTAAAACCCACACAGCGGAAAATCTGCTGAGCGCATCGGCTGCCGCATTCTCGATACTGGCCATATGATGAATTGCTACATTGTATTCTTCCATCTCTTCAATGGCTCTGTGTACTTGTTTCTTCTCAATTCTTAGTGATCTCCAATGTACTAGTGCTTTGTGGTCGGTAAAGACGTCTATGTGTCTATCGTTGACAAAATTCCTACACTTCGTAGTACCCATTTTCCGGCAAGTATTTTTTTTCTGTGACGGTAAAGTTTTGTTCCGCCTTAGTGAGTGTGCGACTTATATATTGCGTAGGGCGTCCGTCAGCTTGTAACATTGCTCCTATCCCAATATTGACATATTTACTACCGAGAAAGTCAAACTAGTTGCAGCTATTAATTTCTTCTTGCACCGATTAAATGCTTTTTGAGACTTCACCGTCCAACAAAACGGTATCTTGACTCTAGTTAACTTAGACATGGGTTGTTGCGTAACGGCCATCCCTGCAAGATATGACCTATCAAAATTCACCATACTAATAAATCGGCAAAATTGTTTTCTAGTAGTAGGTACCAGATAGATCTTGATAGTCAGTACATACGAATCTAATAGCAAACATCGCTCCGCTGAGATTGAGTGACCTTGGAACCGACCCGACCTAACTGAACTTTTTCTGGATTAAAATGTTATCGCCATTCTACTGCTTTAGCCAACATCTTCTGCAGCCTAATACGTAATTCGAATTCAGTAATAGCCTATATAATAGCATCGTCCACGTAAGATTTTGTATAAGGTAAATCAGTCACGAACGAGTCCACCATTCTTTGAAACAATTTTGGTGCTTTTTAAAGACCAAATGGTACCCGAGTCAACTGGAAATGACCTTGGGGTACCTGTATTGCTAACTTTCGTCTGTCTTTGGGCCGCACGCTAATTTGACAAATCAATTGCCTACCGCTAGTTATAAGAACAGATCACGCAGAGCCGGCGTCGTATACGGATCAGGTTTATTCATCGAGTTTAATTGCAAGAAATCAGCCGCCGGTCAGAACGGACCATTCTTTTTCGTAGTGTAAACCATTGGAGCTCGTAAAACAGATAAAGGTGGTTCAATAACGATGGCTTCTATCATCTTACGGGTTAAAATATTGCATTGTACCTGTTAAAGTCCAGCAGCATAAATATTATGGCCTCATGCGGTTGCAATCCGGGTAAAGACTCAGTTAGCTATGAGAACCACACTTGGATGCGTGCCATGATGTAAAGGGGCATCTCACCCAGTAATGGTTTGAGACTAAACAATTCTGGAAACACCTCCTGAGGCCTTGCTTGAAAGTGATCCAACACTCTTTTTAGTACTCTTCAAACGTGAGGTCGTCCGTTCAACTAATTCCTGAATAGCCACGCGCACAATAGTTGCTTTTAGTGTTATTATTGTGTTCGAAATGATGCTTCAAATTTTTTAACAACAGCTGTGCTCTTTCCAAATCCAAAGGTGCAAGTATTGGCTTAAATTCTGATGAAGGTCGAAAAAACTCGTCAATTCGGTTGAAAACACCGTTCGATTTCTTTTTGAATCCTCTTAGGCTTGTTCACCATTATTGAGTCAACCTATATAAGTTTGGTCGTTTATGCGGATTCCATCACAAATTACTATTAATGTATCATCCAGTCGAGACTTAATTGTATCTAACTCTGCAGTCAAATTATTCATTTGTGTAATCAGTCCTTCAATCAACTTTTCCATTCCATCAGAAGCCATTTGTAAACTTCACACACATGCTTTATTTTTAATCAACTATATATAGGATTTTGTTTGTATAAAGAGCATCGATTAAGTAAAACAAATTTACAAATATTTATTATTTATGTTTACTTCTGCGGTTCGAAGTCTGCTTCAGTCATAGTGCTGACAGCTTCATCCTAATACGGGTGCATCTGCGAGGACTTTCTGTTGAATTAATTCCAGCCCTATATAGGACCCTTGGTACGTTCATTGTCTCAAAGGTGGCTTTTGCTACACCCTTGCTAATTGGAACGAATATCATTAAAAGAGAAAATATTCATTTAATTTCTAGAAAATTCTTGCTTAAATTCTTTTCAGTATATATAATTTGGAATTGCGTGTTATTTGGTTTTTTAGGCATTCTATACCTGTCTGGCGTGATTTTTCCTAGCACTTTTCATTTGCCATTTCATTACTGGGTTCAGTTTTATAAAGTTTTATCTTCAAAATATAAACCTGTATTAACGAGTTTCCGTTTTCATTTTTGTGTATTGGGATCATTCAGGAATAGAAAAAAGAATTAGTCTGGTGCAGAGTTGCGCAAGAAGTAAACAGGCCTTCTCCCATTTCTTGAATAATTAATTATATATATATAGGTATTATTAACATGGGGGCTAAACTGAAATTTGAGGACACTAATAGCCTGGTACAGAGAGTCGTAGGCATGAACTTAATTGATGTAGATGAGAAAACTATCTTATCACACTTCACTAAACACACTAACACTGAAACTGATTTGGCGACTATCTGGCTCTCATCAGCTAATAGGACTGAAGCCTCAACAAAATATGGCGAAATCGCCAGTTCCAATATTATCAGTCTGTCAAAGTATAAATCCGAAAAAACATTCAGTTTGGGTCGGAGATGCCCAAATTCTATTTAATTCTTGCCTTATATTAAAAACTATGAATAAATTTGCTGCGGCATGGATGGCCCTGCTAGAGAATTTCAAAAGCATCTTGACAATTTTAGGAACAAAACTGTAGAAGAAGAATCGCACAATGCATTTGTATTGCATATTCAACAGTGATATCATCCAGGACGGTAAATACGAATGTGTGAATTGTTGTGTCTGAGGAAGATGAGGCCTCAAATTCCATTAGCATTTCATGAACGTCTTTTTTCGAAATCTTCCGAATTGAATATATCTCAATATGTTTCGAATTCTATTTTTACAGCTATGCTACACTTTTGGGCTAACAATTTCAGACGGTGTGTACAAATAGTAGGAACTATAGAAACATATTGTAATAGAAGACATAGTCATGATGCAGCAAGGCAGGACAAATAAAGATACTATACTGACATTACAGGAAAATGTGCGCAATTGAAGTAGAGAAGTCACGAATACTAATCGCAAAATTGATGAAATGGCGAGAATTCTTTCACAGTCACAGTTTCAGTATAGAGATTTTAGAATGTCGAGGAAATCAGTCGAGTCAATGCTTCTGTGGTGTAAGGCACATTGTGAATATGGACGAAGTGCTAAGTGCGAAGGAGAAGACTGCATTTACACGCGTTAATGTGGACCCAGATAGAAAGGAAACACAAAATTTGAAGAGAGAATTTCCTCGCCAGGAAAAGCATAAAACCCCGCTAGTGAGAGCCGTAAATGTGTTCATTTGCAAAGGCTCCTTGGTGTGCCTATAAAAGATATGCTAAAGGCAAAATCAAAAAGTGAAATTATCGGAGAAAGCACCGAGGCAGTCGGCAAGGTGCCTAGATTCTGTTTAAACGGAGATCTTGAAAACTATGCCGGATTATCCAACAATAAATATATTATTAGAGATGTATTGCCTGGTCTGGAGATTCTCATAGATACAGGTGTAGAAGCAAGCACAGGTAGGTCAGATGTGGTGGAAGCAGTTTGTCCCACATTTTATTAGCAACAACTGGCCTCCAATGGTAGTCAGATAAGATTTATGGACATGAAAGAACTGTCGGTGTTTTGCGAGTGATAAGTGGCTGAGTGGGAATGCTTTATGTTAAGGTCTTTGCACCACTTATTAAATTCTTTCGACTCAAACTGTGCCCCTTGGTCGGTAACAATAACTTGTGGTGCACCAAATCGACTGAGCCATTGCTCTTCTAAGCACGTTATAATCTTTTCTGTTGTGATCTTCTTCAGTGGTACAAACTCGACCCATCGGGTAAATAAATTGTTGTAGCCGAATTTCACCAAATGCGCGAGGATGTCAAATACCATTTTTGCTTCCCAAATAGTGGTGGTTCCAAAATCTTAACCAAGACAATGAAGCATTTGTGTGAATGATCGTTTATTAAACTCAGTGACTAAAAGTGATTATTATCAACTCCCTAACCAGAATATTTCGCTCCGAGAAATTATGAGATTTGAGAATTATTCAACTTTAGATCTACAATAAGCATATTATCAGATACCAATGGAGTAAATCTCTATACAACCCACCTCATTCAGATGTTTAGGAGGAATATCGTATGAATTTCTTAGAATCCATTTTAGTTTTAAGAATTCCAGTCAGATATTCCAGCGTATGGTTGAAAAAGTCATACAGAATTGTCTAATTGCGAGTGTTTATATAGACGACATAATTATTTTTAGTCGATCGCGTGCTAAACACCATAAGCATTTGTAAACGGTTTTGACCAGGCTGGTAAAATATGGTTTAGTGGGTAAACCCAATAAGAGCTCTTCAGCTAAATATCTTGGTCATATACATTCCAAAGACGGTACTAAACCTTTGGTAGACAAAATCCAAGCTATCAAGGACGTAACGGAGCTCCGGTCCGTGTGCCAACTGTGAAGGTTCATGTGTTTTACCAGCTATTATCGACGATTCATTACAGGTATAGCCGGAATTTTAGGATCGATATCATGCTACCTCACAAGTGAAAAGAGTACGATCAACAAGTCCTGACCTATCACCTTGAGTCAGGAAGTCAGAGAAAAATTCTATAGAGCTAAGGAAACACTAAGTGACATAAACACCCTAGCACTTGTAGATTGTGATGAGCCATTTGAGCTAATCACAGATGCCTCATATGTTGTAAAAGGAGCAATGCTTAAGCAAAGAGACAAGGATACATTTAGACCAATTGTGTTTTATAGCCGATAGCTTCATGAACGAGAAAAATGATATGACACATTTTGTAAAGAACTTCTTATTATATATGCTGCAGTGCCACATTTTAAGCATTATTTAGACGGACATCAGTTCCAGTTATTGACATATCACAAATCGTGGATAAGCACACTTGGTTAGATCGGTATGCTTAATTATTCTCGCGGTATGAATTCCTCGATTACCTGATTATCAGAGTTAGACTTCATTTTCTCTCATATTGCTGGTGAAGAGAATGTGGAAGCCGATGCACTTAGTAGACCGCATGAAGCAAGTGTCGATCTGATACGTCAAGATACATTTAAAACTCTAGATGATTCCCCTAACAATTTAGTCAAGCAAAGCTAGGAAGCGCAAGTATCAGCCTCGTTGACGTTAATACTCGATAAGAGACCCGGCTATGCTTGCAATCTCCTGAACGGCAAGTGTGTTTTATGCGAAATGTCCAGAGAACCACTCCGACTATATTTTCCGTTGGTCACTAGTGATTGCGTTAGTTAATTTATGTCAGATAATTTTCATAAGATCTCTCAACATCGTTAGAATAATTGTATTACATACTAGCGCATACAATCCACGTGCAAATTGGATGGTAGAGAGGCTGCATCATGTTCTGCAATCTGCGTTGAGGTGTATAAATATAAAAAGCTGGGTACACGATCTTCCTATGGTATTGCTTGTTGTGACAATAGCAACCTTTAATACAAAGAACGAACAAAGGGTCTTATCTAGGGCACACATTATTTCAACTGAAATTCGTCGAAGAACCGCCCGTATAAGAATGAAGCAGTCAGCCCAATGATAAAAGCAGACTTCGAGACGAAGTGAACATAAATTAACTTATATTAGTAAATTTGTTTTATTAAATCGATACTCGTTATGTGAGCAAAATACTATATACAATTGAGTAAAAATAAAGCAAATGGCTTCTAATGGGTTAGAAACGTTGATTCAAGGACTGACTGCTCAAATCAACAATTTAACTGCAGAATTAGGCATAATTAAATCTCATCTAGACGATACACTGATAATAAACACAGACGATATCCGAGTGCATTGCCCATCCAATATAGTTGGACACAGTACTTGTCATGCGCAACAGATATTGGGCACAATTAGAAACTTCAATAAAAGAACTAATATATGGAGAACCATTAAAGCACCCTGGAGATCTTTGAATAGACACTCCGATAAGTCTTTATTTGGCATCTAGCTAAATAGGTTGATTTCTTGGAGCACTTAGAGGTTAAATATATCCCTTATCTCCGACACAGACCTGAAAAATAAAATCCGAGTGCAATGTGTCCTTCAATGTAAGATCGGCATTGCATTTATATGTGGCTAATTAAAATATGGAGAAATGCCTGACTCCATTTAAAAAATGACCGTGTAAGATGAAGAGAATTACAGAAAAGAATAGAATAGAGTATTTTGTTACTTTGGATCGTTGCATTTCCCAGTTTATCTAGATTGGCGATAAGACTGAAGGATTAGAAGAGATAAAGCACCATCGTTCCATTGACAAGTCTGATGAATTTTCAATCCGAATACACAGGCAAAAATTTCAACTATCTACTCTCACAAGATGAGTTGTCCACCGAATCGACATCATGTTCGAACGAATTAAATGATCATTAAATCCATCAACTTCAGACGAGCCAGCAGTACAGGTGAAAAATTAACAAGAAGCGGCGCCAAATTTAGAGGCACGCGCATGCATAGTTTGCCCGGGAAGAGTTCAACGTAAACTGAAGAACAAATATTACATTTATTACTAGACGATTTTTTGTAAGGTGGTGTATGTAGAGGAAGATGTTTCTTCCGACAAAATTAAAGAAGCAATTATTTATAAATATAAACCACCGTAACAGATTTGAACAAATAGCATTAAAAAAGAAAAATATTCGTTTAATTTATAAAAAATTCTTTGTTTAAATCCTTTGCAGTGTATTTAATCTTGAATTTTCCTTCATTTGTTTTTTGTATTCTGTACCTGTCTGGAGTAATTTTCTCCAGCATGTTTTATTTGCAATTTCATTTCTCGGTTCATTTTTACAACTTGTAATATAAAGAAAATATCCGAATTACTTAACAAATATAGTTTAAAACAATTTGTTGAGGATTTTAGTTGTTCTAACTTAGATGATCATTTTGCGTATAAGGGTTATCGTAGCCTGACGTATCCGGACTCTCCTAGGGTAAGGACCAAAGGACCTCTACAAACGACACAAGACGGTTAATATATGTCAGCAGAGCATCTCACGCAATTCAATATATATAAAACTGAGGCTACGCACAGTTCAACAGTTTAAATACTGTAGAAGATCTAAACAGGCAATGTTCTCGAATTTAACTAAACATTTTACATTATGAATAATATTCGTTTCAATCAGCTTCGATAGTTGAAATTATAATAATAATAATAATAATAATAATAATAATAATAATAATAATAATAATAATAATAATACATTTATTTGGCATCAAAGGCCAACTGGCCCGACCATTGAGATAACAAATCAAGGGTAGGATATGTGGAGGTGAGTGGAATTGTGACTAGCAAAGTATTTGATGGCAGGGGGTTTGGGAAGGGAAATGTTATCAAAAACGTCAAGATAGTTCAATCTGGTGAAAAATAAATAAGAACAAAATTCCATTTGACTAGACAAGATCAATTGGAGAAAGTCCATGAATTGTCAGAGCTTCTAGGTAAAAGTGAGTTCGAAAATAAAGATAATAAAGATGGCGGATCGTAGGCAGACATCGGTCGATGGAGTCCATTGTCGTGGAGATTCAGTTGATGAAGCATAGCCAGGGCATGAATGGAATCAGTCGGATTGAAGACGAGCTTCTTGCACGGGTCGCAGGCATCCGTAGAACGAGGTTGTGATTGAAGGAAGGCCAGGGAAAGTCGATGTCCTGTTGGGTTATCGGTCCTCCGCTGAAACAAGAAAGAAAAGAATTGGATGAGGAAAACTTAGTAAGGTATCCACTACGTGGATATGATGGGGTCGCGAATGGGTTGAGAAGAGGTATCAGTGAGTCAAGAAGAAGGGATGAAGACCAAGGAGGTAAAGTGGAAGATTAGAGAAGTTAAAGAGAATAGCCTGGGGAGAAGTAAATGTTATGGATTGAGAAGGAACCAGTTTCGTTTCCAATCGGTGGTATCGCAAAGAAGTTTGTTGAAGAAGTACTGATGGGCTGCCTTTTTGAATTCGTGCTGGGATAGGAGCTTTATATCTGTGGGAAGAGCGTTGAAAACATTAGTGGCTTTGGAGAAGAGATAGACTTTTTTAAATATGGTGGGGGTATGGTTAGCTTGGATAGAAGAGTTACTAGAACGTGTGGCGTAGTGGTGACTTGGGTGGGCAAAGTTGGAGAGTGGTAGGGAAGTTGAGATCTTATGGATAAAAGAAATGACTCGAAGGTGACGTGTGAACCAAAGCGGAAGAAGGTTAGCCAGAAGTAGGCGTTCCCTATAATTTTGGCATTTCGGGAAGACTCGCTTAAGAAATCTGGAGGATACCTGTTCAATAGTATACGAGGAGGCGAGGGTGAGAGGACAGTAGAATTCGCTGGCGTAAGAAATGAGGGGCAGAACGTAGACCTTGAATAATGTGAGTTGGAGAGTGGGGTTGTTAGTCTTAAAACAGATCAGACGGGCCCATTTGAAGAGTTTGGAAGTAGTGTGTGTAAGGTGTGGGGAGAAGTCTAAGGACTTAGAGAAATGGATGCCGAGATGTTTGGCCGAATCTATTATTTCTATGTCGAGGGGGTAGTTGGCAACCGGGATAGAGCAGAATGGATCAGACGAGAGTCTCATTAAGCGAGTTTTGGTGGGATTTAGTTTGAGACCGATTCTGCTGAGTTGCAAGTGGAGCGAAGATAGGAGCTCCGATATAAGGGGTGAGGAAGGGTTGGATGTTGTGGGGTTGCTGAATACGATAACCATGTCATCCGCATATTTGAACAGCTTGAAAAGATTGTCTTCAACCTGTATGTGTGCGAGTGTAAGGTTGAAGAGAATGGGACCAAGTACGGAGCCCTGGGGAACACCGGATCGGACATGGGTTGGCCTCGAGTGACTACTGCCAACTTTTACTGTCGCATATCGGTTTCGAAGATAATAACTGATAAGATTGAGAACGTTGCCGCAGATACCGCTTCTCATTAAGGCAGATTCGATTGCTGAAAATGACAGCGAGTCAAAAGCCTTGGATATATCTAGGAAGAGGAGAGTGCACTGAAGCCCTTTAGAGAAAGAAGAGTAGCAATGATCGAGAACACTAACTAAGTTGGTGGAAGATGAGCGGCCGTTCAGAAATCCATGTTGATCATCAAGGAGGTAGAAGTTTACATGAGACTTAATGAAAGGGTAGATTAGGTTGTATAAGATCCTGTCGAAGATTTTGGTGAAAGAAGGTACGATAGTAATGGGGCGGAGATCTTTAAATGATGAGATCGAGGAAGTGCCATTTTTGGGGATAGGAGAGATCGTCGAGCAAAGCCAGTCCGGGGGAAGATAGGTGGTTTCGAGACAATGATTAATAACATCTGCAATTAGAGAGAAGACGTTCCAGCCAAGCAGAGCAATCATGCTGACCGAGACACCGTATTGATCAAATTGGTGTTTAGATTTAATGTCTTTAACTGCTTGGGCGACGGAAGCCGGAGAGACGTAGAACCAGCGTAGGTTCTCGGAGTCTCCGTTGTCTAACATCTCAACAGGCGGAGTGGGAGTGGAAAATGAGTCGAGAAGGTGAGTCAGAGAATCGTTAGCGAAGCAGAGGTCGTCTGACTGAGAGAAGTTAATATACGAGGTTTTGGGCTTTTGCAACAATTGATGTTTGATGATGGCGAATTTTGCCCGGGGGTTAGGAGCTGAGCGGATGCGTCTTTCGATGTGGAGCGCTTGTTTGTTGATAGCCTGATTAATGTGTCCATCAATGCGTCTCAGAGCGAGGGCGCGGGCAAGTGACGAAGTGCGTAGACGAGAGCTGCGTGCTAGGTTGTCCCGTGCCTTAAACAGAGCGTTCAACTTATTCGTCGAATGTACGTTTTGAATAGATAGAATAAATTATATTTATATTGGTAATTTATTTTTGTCGAAGTATTTATTTCATCAAAAGATTTTTCTAATAGCGTTTTTCAGACCCACACAGTAATAGCGATTCATTTGGTTTCTCCTTATAACGTTAAGTAACATTTTGGTTTGAACTACATAATTTTTTATTTATATAATATGTTGTAACGACACAAATCAATCGCCGACATATTGCGTAAATTAAATTCAAATTTATTTACGTTGCACCAATGAGAAAAAATGCAAAATTGCCGTTTAACCACGTTTTACCACGTTTAACCAATGGTGTGCAAGTACACATATTGCATGCTATTTAAGCACGGTAATTTACCATGCAAGTCAGTTGTGGCATTTGCATTCTACCTGCTTCACGCGTGTGCGTTCTGTCGGCTGTCAATACCTACGCTGGTGATTTGATAGTTTCACCAACAACTAACTACATCCGTGACTCATCTTGTTGCGGGATACCGGAGAGACGAGCCAATTGAGTGCAGGACGCTATCCACAACGCAATTACAGCTCAACCACGGGAGCGACAAATCAACCAGAGTCCACCCAAGGCTCTAGGACATCTTCAACTCTGAAGACTTCAAGAGAACGCATTACCAGGCTCTCTTAATGGCCCCCATATCAGTAACTAATCTCTATTCAGAGCACCTTAACCGAGTTTGTAACGTCGTACGGCATTTACTTGAAGCCGGGGCGTTTACAAAATTGGCGACCGCGCCAGGATATTGATTATTGTTCTGATTTTTTTGGTATAAATAAAATTGACTTCCTTTTTCATCTATTTGGGATAAATAGATTGACATTTGTGTTTTCTTTACCCTGATCGTGGTTTTCTGGGAAATCTGTTGGGTATATATTCGTGGATTTGTGGGGATAATTATAATACATTGTCATCAAAGGCCAACGGGGCCTCTGTTTAACTTTCCTACGTACGAAACGGCACCGTACGTACTCGTCAAACTCAATTACGGATTTTTGGAAGCAATTCAACTGTGGAAGCCTGTTTTTGGGTAAGCGTTTCGTTAAAGTTTATTTATACATTTTCATATTGCTTATAAATTTATGCTTTTAAGATCCCGTAAGATTGTTAAAATGTCAGGTCCAATTTTAGATATTGATGTTCCTGTTTGGGATGGAGATAGTGAGCTATTTTTTATGCGCGTAGACTCCGCTTTCTCCCCGTTTCCTGATTATGACAGTCATCAAAAACTGTCGAAGGTTTTTGCTAAACTACCTTCTGAATTGCAGCGACGGATTTATCCTAAGCTTGAGGCCATTAGGAAGCTACCTAATCCCATTTTGGGCCTACAAAACGAGGTAGAATCCTTGCTTGGACCCACGGAAACTGAGCAGATAATAAACAAATATGCGCAGTTAGATATGCCAAATCTTGGCCCCATAGAAATACTGAGGGAATTACGGAAACGTTGGTATAAAACCAACATTTCTGACCATAAGGCTAAGGTTGTTTTTATTAACAATCTTCCCCAAACATTAAAACTCTTTGCCAGACAGCTCCCCAACACTCTCTCTATAGATGACTTATCTGAGAGATGTGAGTTAGAATATAGGGTTTTGGAACCCAAAGTGAATCCATCATTCTTTTCTTCACCCCCGCAAGATGATAGAATCTCCTCTTTAGAGAGAACAGTGGCGAACATGGCCAAAGTTCTAGAAGGATTGACCATTACCAAATCCGAGATAAATCAAGTGAATGCTCGACCAAAATTCGTTTCCAAGTCAAATTATAATGGTAGGCGGCGATCGAGATCTCCGCAATCCTTTAATAAATATGCTCCAAAGAACTAGTGTTATAACCACCAGAAGTTTTTTATGCTTGTCAAGTTTGTCTTTGTCGTTCCAAAGAATTTCCGAATGAGTGTCAATTTCCACAGCTGACGGAGAGGACAACAGACCGCAGGCACAAGGGTGCATCAGTATCGGGAAACGTCTGGCGCAGGAAGTAGAAGACCGTACTTTCTGCACATCAACGGCATCAACGGCGCTACAGGGAAGAAGCCAACTACAATCCGACATCCCTGTCGACTCTTTTCGTCCACGCCGAATTTTTCACATAGAGAACCAAACAGACAATGCCGGTCGCAATCACCAGCCTACTTGTTTGCATGACCCGGCCAAACAGCCAAACGAACTTCTGCACCTTCTTGATTTCAAAACTGGTGAAGAGTACATCGTAGACACAGGTGCGGCAGTCTCAGTTCTCAAAGGTGATTCAATGGCCGAGATGTCGCTAGGCGTTCTTCTCGCAACAGCTACAGGCGAGCCCATACCAACTTATGGCTGCCAATACCGCACACTCAACATAGGTCTACGACGTGAATTTTCCCACAACTTCATCATTGCCAAGGTCTCACATAATATAATAGGCCTTGATTTCCTTCTAAAATTTCGGCTCATTGTTGATCTTGCCAATCAAAAAATCATCGACCCCTCCACCGGACTTGAACAAAGCTTTTGGACACTTGCCTCCGAGCGTTTGGAGTTACAGGTCATTCAGCCAACCCCAGTGCATCATTCAGCAGAGATATCAGCAGCTCTTCGAAAATACAAATCGCTTTTCGATCTTAACAAGTCAGAGCTACCAGTCTCCAACACGATGCATCATATCGTCACAGAAGGACAACCTATTGCACTCAAGAAGCGACCACTGGCTCCTGCTAAGCTGAAAGCTGCCCAAGAAGAATTCTCAAGGCTTTTGGAAGAGGGAATCATCAGACCATCGAAAAGTTCATGGGCGTCACCACTGCACTTAGTCTCAAAATCAAACGGATCGTACAGAGCCTGTGGAGACTACCGTAAGCTAAATTCAGTGACAAAATCTGATGCATATCCTATTCCAAATATCAACACTTTACTTGAAAAACTCAACGGCAGCAATTTCTTCTCAGTGATTGACCTCAGACAAGCGTACCATCACATACCGGTAGCACCAGAGGATATCGAGAAAACTGCAGTCATCACTCCATTTGGCCTTTTTGAATATCTTTACATGCCTTTTGGACTTAAGTGTGCTACTCAGACATTTCAAAGATTCATAGACAACATACTTCGCGACGACTCTGCTTATTGTATGTCATATCTAGATGACATTATGGTATTCAGTCCAGATCTAGAATCTCATGCGAAACATCTACGAAATGTCCTCTCACGCTTATCCAACCACGGACTCAAGATCAACTGTGACAAGACGCAGATTGCAACTTCATCCGTCGACTTCTTAGGGCATCGTATCACGGCCCAAGGTATTCAACCGTTGCTGTCAAAGACGAATTCAATCAAGAATATCAAGTCACCAAGGACTTTGAGCGATTTGCAGAAAATCCTGTGAGTACTAAACTATTATCGCAAGTTCCTTCCAGGACTTTCAAAACAACTTTATCCTTTGTGCAGGCACCTGCGGAACCGAAAAGGACTTAGCAAGAATTCCATCATTGCTTGGTCATCCGAAGACGAGGAATTACTTCGACTTGCCATCAACTCGTTAGCAAATGCCACAATGCTAACGCATCCAGATTTCGAAAAGCCATTTCTACTCACGACAGATGCTTCTGAATTTGCTATTGGAGCCACTTTGGAACAAGAGATCGACGGAGTTCGGAAGCCTATCAGTTTCTACTCGCGTACTCTCCAACCAGTAGAAACGAGGTACGACACTTTCGGCCGAGAACTTCTCGCCATCCACGACGCAGTGCGCCATTTTATCAGCATCATTGGCAGTAGCAGATTTGTTGTTTTCACAGATCATGCACCACTAGTTAGCGCACTTCGAAACGCAACTTCATCTATCGCCAAGTACCCTGCCAGAGTGGAAAGACAGCTTTCTCGTCTAAGCGAATGGCAATTTGACGTCTTTCACGTCAAGGGCAAACAGAACTTCATTGCAGATGCCCTGTCCAGGCCAGACGTCTCTCTACAACCACCTTCGCCGTCACCATTCACTGTCAACTCCGTGGCACTCAGTGAACCTGCACTAACGCCAACTCTCCTGCGAACTGAACAATGCGGTGACATTCACATTCAAAGATCAATAGCCCGTCACCCAACCAAGTTCATATGCCGTCTGTGGGAAGGCTTACCAATTGTTTACTTCACGGGTACGCAGCCCAACAAGCCAGTTCTGCCGACCAGCCTTCAGAGAAACGTTTTCGATTCAATTCACTCAATTTCTCACCCAGGAATCCAAGCGACTGTCCGACTTCTTACAGATCGTTTCTGGGGTCACAGACTTAGGCAGAATGTTAAACAATGGGTCTCAGAATGTGCAATTTGTCAGAAAAACAAGATCACACGACACACTCGTTCTAAGTTGCAACATTTTCGGTCTACTTCTCGCCTAGCCATCGTCCACATCGACATAGTTCATCTGACAAAGGTTCAAGGTTTCAGCTACCTTCTAACTATGATCGATAGATTTACACGGTGGCCTGCGGCATTACCTCTTGGCACCATTTCTGCAGACGAAGTAACTAACGGTTTTATCTCTGCATGGATATCCAATTATGGTGTTCCCAATGAGGTCATCACGGACAGAGGCACTTGCTTCTCATCTGATCGTTTCAAAACCACCTTGCGGTACATGGGATGCATATTACGCCAGACGACTGCCTACCATCCCCAAGCTAATGGCATGGTAGAGAGAATGCATAGGGAACTCAAAGCAGCTTTAGCATCCTCGTCCATTAATGGCAACTGGGTCGATGCACTACCTTTAGTTCTGCTTGCCATGCGTTCCCGTACTCGTGAATCCATTAAAACGTCTGCGTCACAACTCTTGTATGGCATGGATCTACGCCTGCCTAGTCAGCTCCCACGTCTACTACCGGCACAAGATGACCCACAAGACGAAGCTACCCGCCTTCGACTTCATTTCGGTAACATGTCCGAACAGCAGCCGAGACACACGCCTCGTCCAGTCTTCGTTCACCCACAGCTCCACAGCTGCAAGAGAGTACTCGTTCGCAACAATAATGCTGTTGCACCACTACAACCAAAGTATCGCGGTCCTTACCCGATTTTGCTCAAACAACCAAAATACTTCATCATTATGCAAGGCGCTACACCGACATCAGTAAGCATAGACAGGTTGAAACCGTTTATCAAACCACCTGATCCTGAGAGCGTTCAAACATTCTACACACGTCTCAGGCTCCGTCTGCCCACAATCTCAATAACCTGCTTTGTATAACGCGTAATTAATTTTTTTTAAACATTAACATTAACTATAAAATTTTTTAACCTTACGTTATTTTTCGTATTTGTCTCACGTGGCATAACCAGCTGTTCTTAGCTAACAGTTGTGTAGCATTTTTGAACAGTTCTTTGGTATTATGCCATCTCTGAGGCAATGTTCGTGTACATATTTTTATGCAGTTACCTTTGATTTTAATGTATATATTTTTACATTATAATGTATTTCTCACACATGACATTACACTGCCTATTTTGGTATGACCAGCTACTTAGAGCTAACGCTTTCGTGTAGCAACACTAAGTAGTGTTCAGCTTCATATCATGGTACAGGCCACTTTCAATGCATATCTCAACTTTATCTATTTCACAAAGACCACTCTACAAATGTCATGACCACAACGTCGAGCACTCTAGCTCCTTTGGTCGTATACAAACACATTGACAACGATCCAACCTGCTTAGGTTTTAACTTAAACCTGGCAAATTCAGAGGCGATTTACCTCGAAATCTTCACGCTGCGGCTCCAAAAACTTACACTGCTCTATTTTGCCTCACGTGCTATGACCGTCCACTAGAGCTAACAATTTGTGTAGCAATTCCTAGTGGTTACCTGGCATCATATCATTGTTGAAGCAACCAACAAGCATATTTAAGCCCAGCACTTATGGTTCATCATATTTTTGCTTAACTTGGTTCGAACTCTGTCATGCATTTCTTATCTAGCCTCGCAGAGAGGAATTTTTTTTCATTTTTTTTCAGAGAGGAAAGTGTTGTAACGACACAAATCAATCGCCGACATATTGCGTAAATTAAATTCAAATTTATTTACGTTGCACCAATGAGAAAAAAGCAAAATTGCCGTTTAACCACGTTTAACCACGTTTAACCAATAGTGTGCAAGTACACATATTGCATGCTATTTAAGCACGGTAATTTACCATGCAAGTCAGTTGTGGCATTTGCATTCTACCTGCTTCACGCGTGTGCGTTCTGTCGGCTGTCAATACCTACGCTGGTGATTTGATAGTTTCACCAACAACTAACTACATCCGTGACTCATCTTGTTGCGGGATACCAGAGAGACGAGCCAATTGAATGCAGGACGCTATCCACAACGCAATTACAGCTCAACCACGGGAGCGACAAATCAACCAGAGTCCACCCAAGGCTCTAGGACATCTTCAACTCTGAAGACTTCAAGAGAACGCATTACCAGGCCCTCTTAATGGCCCCCATATCAGTAACTAATCTCTATTTAGAGCACCTTAACCGAGTTTGTAACGTCGTACGGCATTTACTTGAAGCCGGGGCGTTTACAATGTGCTGCTCAATTGTTTTTCTCCACAAAGATGGCGTGAACTCAAATTAGATGAGTTTCGCTAGTAATTACTTGGTTTTCTGATAAAAAGCATTATTTATAAATCTCACAAGACAAAATAATAAATTATATGTTTCTTTTTAGTGTACTTTCATAAAGCATTTTTATTTTATTTTTATTCGTTGCCTAGTTTGTTTATTGTGAAATAATTTTAATATAGATTTGTTTACAATTTAGATTTATACTGTATTTTTTAACGTACTCATCTACACATGAAGTACATTTTGGTAACTGGGGGAGTTATTAGCGGGATAGGTAAAGGCATTGTTTCAAGCAGTTTGGGAACATTGCTTTCTTTTTACGGGATTCCTGTTACATGCATAAAAATAGATCCTTACCTCAATATTGATGCTGGCACATTTTCCCCTTATGAACACGGAGAAGTCTATGTCCTTGATGATGGCGCTGAAGTTGACCTTGATTTAGGCAATTATGAACGATTCTTGGATATTAAATTATCCAAAGATAATAACATCACTACAGGAAAGGTTTATTTGGATGTGATTCAGCGTGAGCGCGATGGTGATTATTTGGGAAAAACAGTTCAGGTATGTTTGGGCCGACGCTATCTTTTGGCGATAATTTTTGTACAAATGTATAATGTGTTTTGAGGCTTCTTGTTGACTGCATCAGGCAAATGAATAATGCGTGTATTTAACTTATATTTGGAATCTACCCTTATTAGCGAATTGTTCATTTATTAGTTGTATTATATTAAAGCGGTTCTCTTCATTTAAAGGAATGGAATATAATTATTACATACTAAGGCTTTCATAGTATTTTAACGTAATAATCCGTTTTATGAAAGTATTTCGTTTTTGCCAACCTTTTCAGAATATACGCGAGCATTCTTTAGCTCTGGATCCACCTTACGGCCCAGCAATCGTTCAATTATATTCGCTGAGAAAGCCTTATCTAATAGATGACAATTTTGTATAACTTTCATCAGTTTACTTGATGCATTGCTTGCCACCTTAACACCTTCGGTTGGTGGTCTATTGTGCTTTATGCATCTGTATTTTGTCGATATTAGTCATATATCATCGTGCTCATATGGATGAGTTCCAAAACCGGCCAGACACACGAGGCTTTTTGCTTCTTCTTGGATTAGAACACGCTAAAATACACAATGGACGTCCAGTTGCAATTTATTTACCTCATATACAGCTTAAGCTAAAGTTTAGTCTATCCATTGTCCCTTAGATTGTTATGTTCTTCTATCGTGAGCTTTTCCTTTGACAAAAGACGAACTAAACATTGCTTGTCTTCAGTAGCACTCCAAACTATCTTATATATCTTGCAATATTGCATGTGTTGGTGTGCTATTGCCTTTCTGTTATGCAGTGTTGCCGTAAATTACTTTTGACTTGGGAACTAAAAGTTCGTTATGTGTATATTAGGTTCCTTGCAAGTTGCTTGGTTGTGAGGGTCATAAGCGAGTACCTACCTACCAAAACGTTTTCTTATGTAGAATGATATTGCAAATCATAAGACTTAGCCTTATGCAGCATTAGTGCATCTTAGTGATTTTGTGTCATTTCAGTTCCAAGCTAGGTCAAGACTGTGTGGATAAGGGAGAAGTGTAAAGGTTTAAATTAAGAATAGCCCTGTCAATGACATCGGGGTGTCCAATCTTTATCTTAATTTTATTCCGGTCGCGATTAACTTCTTTCCAGTATCACAAATGTCATCGTACTACCAGACAAACTTAAATCGTGCAAACTGGTGCGGCATGCCATTGTTCTTTGATTGACCAGATCTTGTTAAACATAAAGTAATTGTCCTCCACCCAAGAAGTGATTGCGTAGCACAGGTGCTAGTCCGACTTAATGAACAGATCTACTCTTAGTCTTCACTCCATATGACTGCCCATATTTCACGCGAAAGCCCACGGAATAATTCGAATATATGAAGCTTTTCTTCATGGCTACCTACGTTTTTGCTAAGCCACCTAAAGCTACAACCAATAGGGTATTGAACATGATCTGGCATACTATAAAAAAGGCTTTGACAAATCTAGACTTGTCACCATACCATTAAATCAAAGAACTTGTTTACTATCCCTAAAAATGCAAAATTTCTTCAACAAATGGAAATTGCTACAAAACTAGTTATTTCGCACTCGTGACTATTAAATTTGCAGTTGGTTGTCAGCCGCGTCGTTGTTAAGGCTCAACTCTAGCTTAATCTTGATATCGATTTTGTTGCAGCGTCGAAATTTTTGCATGCGTATTACGTATGTGCAGTGTCAAATATGGCTCTAATCCCGCCAGTATCTGAGGTATAGATTGTGGTATCAGCCTTTTCCATGCTGCATGAAAAGTGACCACTAATAGTATCCTTAAGGATTTACCAAGTGCAAGGATAGCTAATCAGGTCAGCCAAGGCAAGGTGTCGACCGGAAATAATATTCGGGGGCCAAATGCATGTACTGTCGTTTTGAGTTATGGTATTGGTATCAGCAGCCCACCATCATTGATCTTCCAAAAATAAGCTGTTTTCGATTCTATTTCGCACAGCATGTCCGTACGAGCTATATTTAATCCTAGTATCCATGCAAAATGGTCAAACTAAATGATGTCTATTATAACTCACTGTATTGCGCTTTCGACAGTCTTCTTGATTCACCGCAGCATACCGCGGAACGTAGATTGTCAAATTTGAATAAGCGGATAATTGTTTTGTTAGCCGTTGTGGAAAACGAGCTCAATAATGTCATTCATGTACGGGTTTTAGCTAACTGCATTGAATACGATAGTAATGCCTAACTTTTCTCTGAGGCCTTAGTTTCTGTTGAACTACGCCTTTCTATCAGTTGCATATTATTTTTTCATGAGATCGGAGGGGTTTGCTAGACATGGGAGTTCTACTACAAATTAGGCAAACTACTTTGGAATCGTCTGTATATTTCATTTTCCGGGATCTTCAGTACTCTCGATCCTACTTTATTATGGTGAAATACGAATAATCGAATATCGGTTGGTTTGATTTTGGTCATATTCAGCTGAGCGTTAAGTAGAATTAATTCGGATCAGAATTTGCAAGCCCTCATGTTCTTGATTGTTATTGAATGTGGATTTTGCTAGCCGGAGCATTGGCGGAGGTTATTTGAGTATCCTGCTCACTAGCCTCCGAGGTAACTGTAGAGGTTAGATGGGTCGGTAGTGTAGTTTGACTAGCAATCTCTTGGTCTGGCACTATTATTCACGATAGCTTCGCTTGATCATGCTGTGATGTGTCCTCTCAAATAAAGCGACATCCTGTGGAATATATTGGAAAACACGAGATATCTATTTGGTCATATTTTATTAGCAAAAGATCATCTAGAGCCATATGTCTCAATGTGAAATATATTTTGGTATATGTGTAATCAAAACATATAGTAGCTGTTTATTGGTGTTCATCAATCGCACGCACTTTATAAGATGGGGAAGCATCACAAATAAATGAGTGATATACAAAAGTTTATTTGTGTCGTTTCGTGCATGATGCGTGTTTGATGGCTGAACCGGCGGTTTTCTTCTTATTTCCGTAGACATGTTTGTTGAGCCAAGATAGGAAACTGCATTATTTTTAGCGAGATTCGTTTTTTCTGGCATCATATTTTTAATTCAAGTACAATTAACATGGTCTTTTGCGTCGTGTTTCGACGCTTGCTCGATATTTATTCTACTGGGCCTTTTTCCACTTGTACCAACGCCGAATTAGTCTATCGAATTCACTGAGGCGCATGGGTCAGCATTAATTTCGTCCGTTTATGTTAAGTAAAAATATGTTCACTTTGTTTCTTTCAACAATCTGGTTGTTTCATTACTGGAGAATGTGGTTGAAGGCTTAGGTAAAACGTGACTGAGTCAACGCGGTTGATGGAAACATGTTTTCATTTCTAACATGGAGGTTTTGCTGGCCGATCAATAAATTATTCTACATGTCAGTGTTTATTGTTCGTTGTTGGTTAGCTGTATGGGCTGAAAGGTGGTCGAGTTTCTTTGAACATACATGAACAACTCTAAAGGACGAAATTTCACTATCGTGTAGCTAAACTGCATGTATAGACGTATTGTATACAGGACCTTTTAGACAGAGTAAGATGTGCGCGTTCCTCTATAAATGGAGAAGGTTCAGAAGGCTATTTTATCTCTTGTGATTATTATATTCATCTAGTTACTCATATTGCCAGAATTATTGATAAAAACACCTAAATTTAAACATTAAATATGCAACGTTGAGATGAGTTCTGGTTGATCTCACGCAAGATGTTAATTTTATTCCGAATGGTGGAACGACGATTGATAAAGTATTTAGGTTGCCTGTGAAGAATTTCGTTTCTCCAATAATAATGAAACAATATCATCTTCCTGGTTAAGATCGATTAATGTGTCGCAGAGGAGAACTTCGACGTCTGCATCCTGAACCTATGAAGGAGTATAGTTGGAGTATTAAATTCCAGTAGAATTTTCAACCATACTTGTAGCAGTATTGCCTTTTTCTTAACATTTCGTCAGCCAATCATATCAAGAATACATAATCTTGCGAGAGTTGATGTGTATCACTGTCACTTAAGAATGTTCATAAATGAATGAGTAGGAAATACTGCGTATGATAATGAAATAATGGTTAATAGAAGGCTGCTATAGCCTACATGTAAATGTTTAAGGAAATAAAAAAATGAGGCCACTTAGTCTTTTATAAAACGCGTACAATAACCAGGTAAGTCATAAGGCAGGATGGCATCGACAATTACTTTTTCTCGTATCCAACTTATTGTTTCGCATAGGGGGTCTTGAATTAATTTAAAAATTGGATATTATATTCCATAATTACTCCTTTTCTTTAGATCGTGCCACATCTCACCGATGCCATTATTCGTCATGTTGAAAAGGTGTCTGTGAAGCCAGTTGCGTCATCCGGTTGTGTGCCAGAGATTTGCATAATAGAACTAGGTGGCACAATCGGTGATATCGAGTCGATGCCATTTGTGGAGGCCTTTCGTCAGATGCAATTCCGAATGGGTCACGCAAACTTCTGCTGTGTTCATATTTCACTGATACCTCAGTTACACGCTGTCGGTGAACCAAAAACGAAACCGACACAGGTGAAGTATTGGCATGTTTTACAACTAATATTTTGTTATACATGCATGTTTATTTTGAAATGGTTAATCATAGATCGAAAAGTAATGTCTGAGTTCAAGGAAAAGTAATTAATACTAAATTTTGCTAGCAATAAAAGTCATCGTCAATTTGTGAGAGATTAGAGAGAGAAAATGAATATCAGAAATGGAAATTTTCTTCGTGCAATACAAAATATTGATTGAGTGAAAATCAGTGAAATGCTTTATTTATTTCTCAAATTATATTGTGCTAGGTGTTGTTTATTCATCTTTATAAATATAATTTATTTTGCGTTGACATTATTTGATGCCAACGTTCGAATAACTTTTTTGATGAGATTTCGATCAATTTTTCCGAATGTCTTCATTCAATCCGCGCTCCTTATAGTCACACATGAACTATAGGGAGCGCGGATTATACGAAGAAAACAATCGAGGTTAAACTAAATATCATCAAAATGAAGGTCTTCGAGAGTTGCTAATACAAACTAAATATTCTATTTCGTTTGATCAAACTAATATGTTTTTAGTCTATCTATTTATTTATAAACGCCAAATGGTTAAGACGCAATAAATTAGCTATTTTTAGCATGATTGATTTTTTATTGAGTATATACTTAGCCATAATGTCATGTGATGATAGCAGTTTTGTCAGAATGACGGTTTAGCCCATTAAATAGCGGTGTCGTTTATGTTAACTTTTTCGTTCAATAGGGGTGCAATCATTTCTCTCTGCTGTCGATTTGGTTGGTATATGCCTTTATTTGTCGTATTGATATGGTGGGGCTCCGTGCCACTACGAGTTTTGGTACTTGCAAAAATGTATATGCACTCAAAACTGCCCATGCAGATATTCTAGTAGTGCAAGGGAAATGCTCAATGTTTCTCCGATTAAAAAAGCCTTCAGCTTTAATGGCACACGAGAACCTGGAAAAGCTACTGCAATTCTAAAATATTTATTTTGGCGTGTTCTGCTCCAATTCGATAAAGGTAACATTCAAAACTGCCTTCAGACTACTTGTCCTTGGAACTCGTACATATCAGCGCGGCTTTGTAGATTTATTCTATTGGAACAGAGAAATCCATCAGACACTAGCCGACGTCGTGTTCCAGGTTTTAAATTGGCATCATCCTTATTTAATCTTCCACGAGTAGATCACGATATTGGTCAGTCCACAACATCACAAGCAAAGCTTTTTCACCCGAGAGCTCCAGTTTCAATTTCATCTGCAGTAAATTGTTCTCGCACACCCACCGTGCAAGATTAAGCAACTTAGAAACTTTTCTTATACGGCGCGCCGACTGATGCAGTTGATATATATTATTTGTTGTAATATCTGTAAAACAAAAGAGCACTAAGTCACCCATTCTTAATTAAGACATATAGATTATTTTAAGTATCACCCTGATCTTGGATGGAATGCCATCCAAGGCTAAAGAGCGCTTCCTGCCCAGAATATCTTTTTTTAATTTGCGATAAATTCCCTTCGACTTTTCGTTAATAAAAGCACTCACGTTATGTGTAGGCCATGAACTTGAATTTGGTTGTCAGAAATTATTGGAAGTACTTGTCATAATCAGGGTCAGGATAAAACCATGACACCGCTTTTTGGCTGGAACCAGCTTTTTGACCCATTCAATTTTTCTCTCCTAGGGCCTTCCAAATCTTCGCCTCCATTTCCTGATCATTAATGTTTATATTTATGAGTACTAGAATAGTGTTATTTTTATGTATTAGCAACAGTATGGCAAGTCAACAATATGTGTACTTTTTAGTATTAATTCAGTTATAACCAAATTTCTTTACAGTCGTTACTCTGTAACATTTCCAGGTTGCTATCACAAATTACGGCCTCAACACAATCGGTTCCAGAAAGAGCAAATACCTACAAGACAGATTTAATCATGCCTAAACGGTGAACTAATTAAACGTGAGCAACCTCGTGCTGTTTTGTTAGCTAATTCATGGGTTAATTTTTCTTAGTTATGCTGTCTATCGGCGATCTGGTGTTCCTTTACTGCTCCAAAATAGCTTTGACTTACGTAGTGACTTACTGCAGTGAAGCATTCGTGTACTTTGGCGTTTTAACGCTGTGCGATATAATTATTATTATTTTTAGTAGTAGTATTAGTCTATGATGAGGAATTGCACCTATCCGTTTTGTGGTTCTGGAATACTTTACAGATAACGACTCGGTTGCACATTATATAAGTATATTATGCTTCTATGTAACACAAGAGTTGCGTGGTATATTAAAGCCTAAGTTTATACATTAGACATCATTAGTATCATGCACAGACATACAAAAGCCAATAGTAACTTGTTTCATTGCATTATAGCTATAAAGAGCGAAACAATAAAAGCAAGAATAAAATATAACGATAAAAATAATAATTTCTGCAAACAAGTTATTAGTGAGATATTCGAGGGAGAGGACCTAATTACTATGAGTATATTTATCTAGATAACTAACCGAAATGGGGCACAAAAAACATTTACACAACACCATTATGGCCAAGTCAGCTTTAAGGCAAGGCAAACTTAGCAATGTAGCTTCCCTACGGGTTTCATTGTATCACGTCATAAACCAAACCAGACGTCGCAGCTAACTCAGCCTTACTAAGAAAAGAAATTTATAAAGATGATTCTATTAAAAATTTGCAACAAGATCGCCATTCAGCTTGATTCTCTGCCATATCGCGCGGGGTTACTTACCAAGACGTATAAGGCGCGCATGGACCCCGTCCTGGCAGACGAGTGGGTTATATACTACTCAATTTTGATGTAAGTGACTTCAGCGGTTTCTGTCATGTCAAAATCTGTCCACATTGTTTCTTATGTGAATCTGGGTTTAGATGACAGCACATGGCTCTACTGGACTCTCGAATTGTGGGCATATGCAAATCGTGATCGAGCCATCGAAATTGTTGGAGCATTTGTTGGCAGATCCAAAAATACGTCTACGTGTGTCAACGTTGGTTATTTCTTTTGGTAACCAACATGTGCTATGCTTCTCAAACAACGATGGTCGAATGCCTGTAAGAGTATAATCATCCCTTTTAAGGGACTAAATTCCATTAGCGTACAATAAAACTGCGTAAAGATGCATTGTAAGCACAATCTTTTAGGCAGAGTGAAATACTCACGTTTCTCCATAAATGGCGATGGTCAAAACAGCTGCTCTAGTTTGAGCGATTCTCATACTCACTTCGTCAGATATATTGCCTGAGTTATTGAGAGAGCTGTTAACTATGCCTAGATCTTCACTCTTCAGTCGCAGAGTTAAAGTGGTAGGTGATCCTGTAAAAGTATCTCACATCTATAGAGTGCGAATTTCATACAGTAAGTCGGAGCAACGTTTGCTAATCTATTCAAGATGGCATGAGCAGAATCTCGATTGTCGAATAATAGTAAGATATTGTCTGCATATTCAAGATCGACTATTTTACTGCCCGGGAGAACTTAAACACTTGCATCCTGAATGTGTAGAAGAGTGTTTATCATAATAGCATCGATATAAAATAATCCCGGATTTGCGATGTTTAAGAGATAGGTTTGCATCCCGTAATTCTAACTCCTATGGTTCTTGGAGATTACCATTTCACATTGTTGCTTTATGGAATAGGAACTGACGCGGGTGCTCAAGAGAATTGATCGTTGAAGTGTTCAGCCCACCTATCAGGTCGACTTATTTTACCGGTGACTATTTATATAACTTATAATTTTCTCGTACCTGGTGCGAAAATAAGTTGGAACAAACAGCGACTATAAGCTGACGCGAATGCTTCCACTTATTCAGCCTTGTCAAAAAGGATTAGAAATCGACTTTTAGACTGTGCTTATGTTGGCGTCATATATTGTAGCGATTATTTTTATGGCGCCTTGTTTCGAGCATCTCAATAAATATTATGGAACCAATGATTATTTCTACGGAAGCCTGTAATGTCGCATACATCAGTTCCTGCATTGTGAATAGTGGAACTTCTCTTGGTCCAGATTAGTTTCAAATTTTCGCCATCACGACGAGTTAGATTGGATTTTAGATTATCTTCATATTTTTATCGTAAGGACGGTTGTTTTCTTACATCTATCTGGGACTTATTGTTATTTATAATCCCAGAAAATGTTAGTGCAAATCTAAAACGAATGAGTGCATGGTCTGTGCAGACAAGTGTTCCAAAAAAACAAACATGGATTCAATCACGCCATCTATACCGAATTGTTATATGATTTATTTGAATCCACCGTTGTCCGGGAGCTGGAAAACGCAATGTGGCCCAACAGCTTACATTACATCCTAGGTTTTTACAGTTTCAATATAATCTATATTTCGCGCATCTAGCCAAAAGCCATTCACCATTATCGTTGCGCGTCGAGCTTAAAGTGTCTTTCCATCTAAATAAAATACTGCGATATTAAACGCCCAACGTGTGCATTCATGTCACTCATAAACAAGACTGTATCTGAACTTCTTGCTCAACTTAGTATGGCGCCTAGTTTGGAGTAAAATCGTCCTTGCTTTTATCTGTGCTGAAATCGTTAGGAGCATATGCAGACAACAAAAAATATGTTAATTACGGAGTCTTTTGCACTGTTTTTGTATATGTATGCCGCACAAAGTGCAATATATACAGGGTTCCATTCAATTGAGTAAGCTTCAGATCGTGTTCTAACGGCCTGCCGAAGCCCCATTTACCGGCTTGAGAAAACCCCGTGGAATCGGATGTTCCAAACCAATAACACGTAGATAAAGATAATGCATCAAGTTATCTAATGAACGTAGGATCCTGTATTCTGATTTCAGATACGCAACATACGTCAATTTCTAATTTATACAACGTAGGCGCAAGAGCTTCTTGTTCAAGTTTAATTAATTTTCGCACATTAAATGCGCCGATGTTAAAACTTCACCTTGGTTTAATTTATGGTAGTCTACATACACTATTTTAAATATTTGGCTCAGTGGTATGATCAACACCAACCATATGGTATCTAAAATATCATTTTTGTTAGATTAAGAATAGGAAAAAGAAAAGAAAAAAGCGGAACCAGAGATGAATGTGTCTGCAGAAACGGGATGTCGCTTGACCACTCTGCACGACTCAGCTGTAACGCGACCGCTTTTATTCTGCGTGACGGCCGATGCAGTATTTAATCATTATAATTTGTATCTTTAATGGTAATATATGACCTGTAAAAGAACCCTAGGTCTACCATTCCTAGTGAGCATAGTTTGTATTTTGAGTTTTCTTTTTAGTTAGTTTGACATCCAAGGCTGATGAGGACATTCTGCCCGAATGCCAGTGACCAAAGTTCCCCTCAGCAGCAGGAACCTGCCATTCGCGTCTAGCACAATCGCTTTCATTCTGTAACCAAATTTAACTAGATGTTGCGGTGTTGTAAGGCCAATCTCAAGGCTTCATATTAAATGGGATAATGGCTGGGTCCCTTTAGACGCAGCAATGTTAATGCTACCATTCCCGGGATGACCAGCGCCGATCATTAGGCCGGAATTTCCATAAATGCGGACTAAATTTAGGCATGTCTGTACACCACAGTCAAAACGATCATTTTTACCATTAATCATCGTCACTAATATCTATATTTATGTATTTATATATGTATATTTATGTTGGAATCAAATTAGAGGTTTAATTTGGCATACTTGTTTACGTTATTAAATAAAGAAATTCTAAATGGAAGCCGCTGTTGAGGTTACTTTGTGAGAAATTTTATCATAAATTATTTTGCTTATCAGGTATGCTAAACAAATAAATTAACTTATTTTCACATTTTCCTCTAAAATTATTTTGTGTTTTCAGTCTAGATGTGTATCGGTAGATAAAGTTGCCTTTTAATTTTGTTGTACAAACATGTGTTCTAAATAGATTTTTGTATGAAAAGGCAAGTTTTTCCTCATTTATGATTCTAATACACTAAAAGTGGTGCACTACAAGTTGTAAATAAATCATAAGTTAATTAAAGTCATATTTTATTTCGAATATTGGGTTTCTTTGAATTTGTCTGCCAGCACAGATCAGTATTCGTGAATTACGTGCCAGAGGTCTACAACCAGATATCTTAATGTGTCGGTGCACGAAAGTATTATCGGCTAGTGTGGTTGAAAAATTGGGCATCTATTGTCAACTCTCAGAATCGCAGGTGAGTCTAGCGTTTATCGCGTTCTAAATACTGTGATATTAGCCAGAGAAAATGTTTTTTTCATGGACATCCCTTCGCTTATATATAGTTAAAAAAATGATCAATAATATGTCTAAATTTTTTTTAATTGAAGAATAATAGTGGTATGTATGTGTATGATGCCAGTTTGGCAAATGCTATTTGTCAAGTAGATCTTTGTCGGCTTTATTGAGCACTAATTATTTACTTGCCAGAATTTCCACGATCGTGAATCGCACCAGGAAGCATTTGCTTTAGTCCTGCTACTCATCGACTATGCACCAGTCGCACCTTGTACATAATCTTCGGTGTCATCTCAGGATCACCTTCACAGACCTTAGTATAACAGCATCTATTAACTGTTGACTTCTTGGCACATAACCACGAGAAAATATGTATTAACTTAAAATTAATTCATTAATAAACTAATAGTAATTATAAGAATTTAAACCAATAACATCGGTTAAATGTGAGTGATTATTCAAGGAGAGGGTCTAGTTCATATCGAGATACCATTATTGCTAAGTCGGCTTTGAATCAAAGAGCCATCGACAATACAGCCTTGCGATTTCATTGTTTCTGTTCAAAAATACGATCAAACTTCAAAGGTAACTCTGCCTAAGAACGAAAAAGAAATGTGCAACAAGATCGCCGCCGGGCCCCATTCTATGCGTATTTTTAAATTTGGTTCTTCTACTCAACTGATAGACGAACGAGTCTTATACTACCAAGCTTAATTTTGGGTGACTCTAGCTTTTAGTGCCATGTGGATGGGACCTTATTTGTTTGTCTAACGAGAAGAATTCATGCGCAAATCTAAAAGTACGTCTATGGATGTGAACTTTGTTTGCTCGTTGTTGATAGCCTGTGTGCTATGCTCTCGAACAAGCGCGATAAGCTGATGTACGCCTCGGACATCTTCGATTATTAAGTTCCACGTTTCATTAGCTTATAACAATACTGCACGTATACGTCGACCATAATTGGTGGAAGCTACTCTAGCTTTAGCGATTCGCATACTCACCTCGTCACACATATTGCCTGAGCTGTTGATACTTATGTTTATTACATCCACATATTCTCCTTGAAGCCGTACATTTGATGTAAGTAATGGTTGCTCCTGTAGAAGTGTCTTACATTTAAAGTTTGTTAATTTCATTTCGGAAGACTGAACGAATGCTAATCTATTTAAGACGACTTGGGCAAAATCTCGTTTATAAAATATTCATGCAATAGCGTCTGCATTGTCTTGATTGACTAATGTACCGCCGAGACTAACGTTGACGCATGGAATAGAATCGACTATAATATCAATTATTGCAGAATAAAACAAAAGTGGCGCAAAAGGAAATATTTGACGGTCACTATTGATAATTAACAAAGTGGTGTGAGAATTAATTGTAGACCCATGCACGACCAGATGTGCTTATATCGTGAATAATTAAAACTTTTTAGTGTAAAGCCTTTTGACAGATTCCAGAATAAAATACTAAGATTCCTCGGGTCAAATGCACCCTTGGAGTCTTAAATTAGAGCTGTTGTGGAACGGTGATATACATAATGCTGTTATATACGGCCTCGTTCTGGTGGGAGTCCGGCTAACTCTTCTCTAGTGTGTGATTCACACTAAGCAGTTTGGCAGCGCAAGACAATCAGAATAATTGTCCTAGGTACGACGGGATTCAATATTGTATACTAGATGGTTATCACGCTAATTACGGTTGTCTTTTTGATTGTCGATTTGCTTGAAGCACCTGATATGTTCTCATTCCATGTAGTGCGAAAAAGATTAGCCAACGTCCCCAAATTTTCTCGCCACCCATTTTATCAAGGCCTGTGGCTTTACGCTGTCTAGGATATAAAATTTAATTCCATAATTCCAACTGGTTGCTCGTCGAGATTAGCGTCCCCTTTAAAAATGTTTTACTAAACTGAAAGTTCACTGTTGTGCAAGGCATAGGTGGATAAGTTGCAACAGCGATTCTGTCAAGTACTTGATGAATGCCCAAATAGGGAAGAAACCGATCTACTTGACTTATATTTGCTAGCCCTATTCTGATTGCATACCTATGTTAATGCAGCTTTTTGTGTATTCTGTAATAATAAATCGGTAGTGGCTAATAAGAACTTTATGTTTAAATCAATACCGAATTTTGTTTTCCTGATTGGTGATCTTTTTACAGATGGAGTAATCTTTCTAATCATCTAATCTTTGGCTGACAGAGTTAAATGGGAAGTGAAACCCATAAATAAGTTGTTTATTAGTAAATTTATTTGGCAACAAAGGCAACAGGCCCAACAGTTTAAATTATGAGGTACAAATCAAAAGTAGGGTATATAAAGTTGGACGTTATTTTGACTAGCAAAGTATTCAAACATATGAGACGAGGGAGTTGAAAAAGAGAAGTCCTTTCATGAACTTCGTGATAGTTCGTTCTGCTGTAAAGGAGATTACCTTGTACTAGGAAGTATCGGTTAGAGTACAGATCTTGAAGAGTCCGAGTATCAATACGGGATTTGCAGATGTCGGACAGATGAATTTGATTCTGATTTAGAAGGCGATGGAGGATTTGATGCAGAAGTCGACCGAAGCAGTTCTTTGCCGTGGATCTCCGGTTTCTGTTGGGTAGTATTGATTAGGTTAAAGTTGACTAGATTGAAGTTTGTGGAGAGTCCACGCATTCATGTCGCGTGCAGGGATCCCTGACTTCCATTAAGCGAGGTTACAAATGATGGAAATGATGGAGGAACCCGCGTCTGATGGATGCCGTAAGATGGTCCAGTAGGGTTTTCGAGTTTCTGATTGTAAGCTGAAACAAAAAGAAGAGATTTAGTAGAGCAAAATGTGGCACAGTGATCAATGTTTGGATGTGGTATGATAAAAATGAGAATATAAATTGTTTCGGGGAGTCCATATTTAAATTTGAGAATCAGAGACGAATAGTTGAAAGAAGTGACAAGCCAGGAGAGACTTCACGCTCAGAAATTAGATATCTATGGATAAAAAGGAGTGAAATGGGTTGAGGAACCCGTTTCGCTTCTAATCAGGCATCTCGCATAGGAATTTGTTAAAGAAGTGATTATGCGCTTCCTTTTTAAATTCGTGTTTGGATAGAAGCTTTATTTCCGCGGGAAGAGCATTGAATGCACTAGTGGCTTTGGAAAAGAGAGTGTGGTTGGGTTGGATTGGAGAGTTGCTATGGTGTGTAGCATAGTGGTGACTGAAGTGAATGAAGTTTAACAGTGATAGGCTAGTTGTGATCTTATGAACGAAAGAAGTAACTCGAAAGTGACGGGTAAACCATAGCGGAAGAAGGTTAACCAGGAATAGGCGTTCCCAATAATTCTGGCTGTGAGGGAAGACTCGCTTTAGGAATCTGGAAGAAATCTGTTTGATTTGGTTTAATATTAGATTGTAATTTATTTGCCCAAGTGTGTGTGCTTTATGCAATTCAATGTAGCCTCATTTCTGTATTTTGTTCAGGTAAACCCTTCCATCTATGCTAGATCGACGAATTCTTTAACTACTACGCTCTATTCACTTGCATTATTTTCCTAGTTTCGTGACATAAGACTTCGCTTATTACTTCTGATGTATTGCTGATATGAATTATTGAATTTTTCGTTTAACGTCAGAGCCAAATGGATACATTTGTATTTACATTTGAAGCAAACTTTTTTTGCCTAGTTTGGTTATCATCATTTGTTGGCTCCCAATAGCTCGATGGTTCGTAATGTGGCAAATGTTTTTGGTGCCACCCTACAAGTTGTCTGCTAATTTTGGGTGGGCACAGTGAAGAAGCTTCGCTTTTACAGTCTAGTGGTCGGAGGCTCTGCTGGATCTCATCATGCGGAAGTCCGATCTCGGTATATTTATGCTTATATATATTGATAAAATTTTTCCGGTTATGGTCCTTACGTTCGGCCAATTAGTAAACTCTTAAAATTGATTTATTGTCTAAATCATAGCTGCAACTTTCCCGTTTAATGTGCTATTCTGTTTTGAATTTGACTGTGTAATGTATATTTTTGCTGTGTGCTTTGATTTTGTGCCAAAAATTTAGATAATAATGGTTCAGGACGTTAGAAATCTGCATGAGATGCCTCTTGTGCTAGAGCGTCAAAACCTCACGAATTTGATTTTGCAGCAGTTTCAGATTGACCAAAAACCGAGGATTGTGTCGAATCCCTCAATCTCTTCATCTTTGCAAGAAACGATGGTTGCAGACTTTCTGTCTCCATGGCGGAGCATGGTCAAACGAATGTTGTACGCCAAGAATGGAACTGTTCGTGTCGCAATAGTAGGAAAGTATACACGATTGACGGACGCATATCTTTCGCTAATAAAGGTTGGTTTAATCATCACTTCATTCCTGTAAACAGTCACAAAGATACAAATGTCTGTTGCTTTGTGGGATGTAGAACAATCTAGTGCCATTTAGCTATAAAACGAAGAACTTCACTGATTCTTTCGAGAAAAAACTTATTCATATAGAGCTAGTGAGTGTAATCCAGTCTAATGGTGACAACCATCAGCGAAATCGATCGTAATTTTGTCTAAAGAAGTGTTTAGTTTTATTTTCATTCCAGCGTTAGTCATAAAAGGGCTTATAATACAACTGATTGCAGTTCTAAGATCGTAGCCAGCTTTAAATTTCTCACAATGAGCTTTAAGCCGTGTTTCTAGTCGGCCTGTAACGATAAGTTATAACGTCTAAAAGTCCACTGCTTGTGTGGACGAAAGGCATGTTCTGATTAAGTAATAGATTATCAGTCGATGTTACCATTTTATTAATAGAGTATGCTTCTCGATATTTAGCGCAGTTGACTTCCTGCTGCTTCCTGTTGGTCCTTGCGTGTGCCTTTCGCTGTCTTCATCTTAGTCATACAGTCCTCTGCAGAGCTGGAACGCTTTGTTGCGGAGACTAATCTTTTGCGCGTGTGCGAAGATGGTGGCGCCAGTAGCTGCTTTATTTTTAAATTGCACTGCAGCTACTGCTCATTAGCACGGTCTATTCACAGGTTTATTGCTAGGAACAATGTTTTCTTACAAGGATGCATTTATTATTTTAGATTTAGAGATTTTAATAGCAACGATGATATTTATACAGGTTATGACATGCCTGTGATCAGAACATTTTATGCCACAAACTGTTGTATATTGACCAAATGTCGGTAACTGCTTTTTCGAGATCCAATTTAAACCACATAAATTGTTATTTGTTTCGTTCATATTTAATTAGTGTCACAACTATGCTGTTAAGACTTGTTGCGGCTGCATAAATTTGTCAATCTAATTTCGTCTAGTTAATAAAAAAAAATCTTTATTCATTTTGTTCGATCGCATCAAATGTTCATTGAGATTGGTGAAATCATTTAGTAGTTTATTAAATTATGTGCGTAATGTACGAGCTTGTTGTAAAACAGTTGTTGAAGTCCTAGATCAAGCATTATCATTACCACTATATTAATTTCCACTCATATCAAGTTTGTCGAGTTTCAGATTAATTTCGATGTTTTCTACACACGATCGGTTTATTAACTTATACTTTGGAACAGTTCTTGCTATTAGCATATTTACACATCCTTATGTTTGGGCATCATATCGTGCTCAATAGTCATTTTGTTGCAGATCTTTTGTAGAGGCATCTTTCTAATTGTCTTTTTTGTTGGCGGATTTAATATGTGGTGTGACGGTGTTTTCAAGCGATAAAGTAAAAACCACAATACTGTTCTTAGTGTGTTATGTGGAGGTGTGGCCACTCATACTAATGTGCCAGAGAAGTTCTTGTTTTCATATTTTTATTTGATGATAACAATGTTTTCACCAAACAGACATAACTTTTCTACATATTATGCATGACGTTTCTGGAAACAGTCTAGTTTATGTAAACTACATGAACTTAATTTTTATATTCAATGTGTGCATCAAACTTGCACAAGCAGACCATTCCTGTCTGTGGCAAATTCTGGACAGTACGTAATGAGTTCCCAATAGGGACGAAACCGGCCTACTGGGTAAATTTCCTTTTCTACACTAAAATTGCTTTCAATGGATAAATGTGTGTATATAATGGGTCAGTTATTTATATCAAGATCCGCAAGGAAGTTGTGTTGCTGATGTCGCCTTGCCCGAATGCTAACTTGGCCATAATGGTGTTGTGGAGAGGTTTAATTTGCCTCATTTCTCTGAGTTATCCTTCTCTCTTTGTCTCTCTCTTTCTCGCAAATCTCACTAATAATTTGTCTAAATTCACTTTTATATTTTTTTCACTCCTTATTTCTATATGGCAGTGAAACATTAGTCACTTGACTTTTGTGTGGCTGGACATGATGATGATGATGATGATGATGATGATGGTGATGATGGTGATGATGATGATGATGATGACGATGACGATGATGATGATGATGATGATGATGATGATGATGATGATGATGATGGTGATGGTGATGGTGATGATGATGATGATGATGATGGTGATGGTGATGGTGATGATGATGATGATGATGATGATGATGATGATGATGATTAATGTTCCTCTCAATACCACTTCTATAATGAGAGATTTGGGGTTGTTAGTTGGAACTTTAGGTCTTAAGGATGCTATATAAACTCCACCCAAGAAACAGTAATAATATAATTGAGAGTTGTAGTATACGGCAGAATGACTCAGTGTTTAGAGCACCAGATTCCGAAGCAGACATGCCCAGGTTCAAGCACTGTATGTGGAAAATGTTTGATAATACGTGATAAGTACCCAATATGGACGAAACCGGTCTATTGGGTGAATTGCCTTTTCTATAGTATACAATTCTTAGTTTATACAGACAAATGTAAGTAATTAATATGTCAATTTTTTATATCAAGATTGCTACCTTGATTAAACCAATTGTTAGCACCGCCCGCGCAACCAGTGTTCGATTTATTGCTCTATAATTGTTTCAGAAATGTCTTTTATCCAATTGTGCTGTAGCCGGAAAGCACAAAATGCTTGCGTGTATGAAATTGAACTTTAGTGTATTCTGCTGCTCCTACGTGAATTAACTTCTGACTAGTTCAGTCATGTCCAATATGTAAAAAAGTTTGTTAGATTTAAGCAACTGAAATATCTTAATTTCAATGCTACTTGGTTTAATTAATTTTGAAAATAGTTTTGTGTTTGTGATTGAGTAAATCTGGCTCATTTCATATGTTCATAAAGGTCCGCAGAAGCCAACTGTGTTCTGTGAATATTATAACGAAAATTCTTCTCAGATTATGGAATGGTCGTCTTGGAATTCGGTTTTTATCACGAGATAGCATTTCTTGAATACCTATAAAGCATAGAAATGGCTGTGCATAAATCATGATTTATTCATTTAACTCGTAAAGCATTTTCCCGCTGACTTTAAAACTAGAATGAATTACTATGTATAATGTGTTTAGCTATCTTTGTTTATTAGTAATATAGATACAAATTGCGCTCTGTATTGAAGTTAATTTAGTGTCAAAACTTTTGTTTACAACACATTTAAGGTAAGCCATTTTTGTTTTCGCCAGATATGAAATTAAATGAAGTATCTGATGTTTTGTTTAAGAAATTTTGAAGAGCATGGTAAGTAAACTTGGAGTATATGTATACTTTACACAACAAAAATCAAAAAGCGAATGCACACGTGAAGAGCTGTAAACATTGAATTTCCCAATTTTTTAATTTATATAAAAAATATTTTTTTCTGTTAAACTGTGAAAAGAAAGTTGCTGCTAGAGAGATTATTACGATTTACGTGCTAATGTAAACAATCAACACTTTTCTGTACATGCAGAAATGTGGTTGTTTAAATGACTAAAATGTAGGAAATCATTTTGCGAATAATTATAGTTTATTTTATTTTCAAATTTATGAAAAAGGCCTTACAACATGCGGCAGCGTTTCTCGACAGAAAAGTCCTCATTGACTTGATTGATGCGGAGGCCCTTATACCTGATCCTGGAACGACGCCTGCTGATATTGTGCCTGTAAAATGTGTTGGTCAACTTGAAAAACCAGGTAAGTTTTCCGTGTATGCCTATCAATGGGTTTATATTTGACGTGATTCTTGTTTGAAACAAAGATTCTAATACCATTCGATTATATTTCTGGCGTGCGTCAATTATATATATATATATATATATATATATATATATATATAGTTTGTAAATAAAAATCTTAATTTCTGTAATTAAGATTTTCTGTTATCCGGAATGGGGTTGTGTTTAATTAGCTACCATTAATAAGTTTTTATAGCATATTGTTACTCGTTCATGACGAATTATGCAAATACATACGTGCACACATGCGCACCATTTTATCTATACATAAGTACATATATACATAAATACATACATATATGTTCACGCAAAAATACAAAGATAAAATCCTGTGTAAATATATAGAAAACGGGTATCTTTTTCTCTTGCGCATTGTGTTACAGAAAAGTATATTAATCTGCCAGAATAAAGTAGGCCTTTTCACTGGGCCCGGTTTTACCGTTAGCTTATCGCTGATTTTTGCTTATCCTGATTTCTTTTGGTTCATTCAAGTGCAATACGGTATGATGAAAAGTACCACGTCTCACCTATTATAATTCACCCATGATATTGCTGGTTAAAGTCCTGCGATTCCAGTTATTCACTTGAATCTCCCTAGTAGTCTATCGAGTATGATGTGCAAGTGGTCTTCTCAGACATTCTCCTAGACGAAGCGGCATTTCAGATGAAATTTTCGGGCTTGTAAATTTTCCTCTTGATTGATGTCTTCTAGAACGCAACTGACTGTTTTCCACCCTATCAGTCAGATTGATTGCTCAAAAATCATGTCCAATTCATGGCAGCTTTTTTATTCGACTGTTATGTCTCTGCTGAATGTTGATAGGTGAAATAGACTGCTACTATGGGTAAATTTATCAGGATAACTCACAAAAATGAGGCAAACTAAACCTCTCCACAACACCATTGTGGCCAAGTTAGCATTCGGGCAAGGCGACATCAGCAATACAGCTTCCTTGTGGATTTCACTTTATCACGTCATAAACAAAACAAACATCGCAACTAAATTTTCCCTTCTAAGAAAAGAAAGTTAGGAAGATGATTCTACTACACATCTGCAACAAGATCGCCACTGAGCTCGATTCGATGCCATATCGCTAAGGGTTTCTAGCGAAGAACTATGATGCGCACGAGGACCCCATCCTGGCAAACGAGTGGGTTCTATACTTTTGACTTTTGTATGGCTGGACATGATGATGATGATGATGATTGCGCGTTGAGCTTAGAGTGTATCTTCCACCTGAATGAAATTCTGTGTTAAGCGCCAAACTTGAGCATTCATGTCACCCATAACCAGGACTATATGAAATTCCTGCTTTATTTAGTAAGGAGCTTAATTCGGAGTCAAAAGCGTCTTTTCTTTGTTCTGTACTGCAATCGGTAGGAGCATATGCAGATACAACTAAGAGGCAACGATGATAACGGTTTTTTTTCTTTGATTTTGGTAGATGTATTTAAACGTGCCGCACACAATCGACTATTTAAATGGATGCATTCAATTAAGCAAGTTTCAGCTCGTGCGCTAAGGGCAAAACCAACGCCCCATTTACCGGTTTGAGAGAACTCTTTGGAATCAGATGTTCGAAGCCAATAACGCGTAGATAGGGATGGTGCAACCAGTACTCTAATGCACGTAGGATCCTGTATTCTGATTTCAGATACGCAACCTATGTCGATTTCTAATTTATCCAACGTACGAGCAAGAGATTCCTGCTGTCCAAGTTTTAATGTTCGCACATTAAATGCGCCTACGTTAAAACCTAACCTAGGTTTAATGAATGATCGTCTACTAGAACCATTTTCGATATTTGGCAACCTGGTATTGGGCTCCGTGTTATGATCTAAACCAACCATATTTATAGTATCCAGAGGAGTGTTATTGTTAGAAGAGAAAGTGGATGAAAAGGAGGCAGAATCGGAGATAGAGTTGCCTGCAGTAGCCTGGTTTCGCTTATCCACCCTGCGCGGCTCAGCAGAAAAAGGCGACCCTTTTTATACTGCGCGACGGCCGATGCAGTTTGTAATTATTGTAAGTTGTACTTGTCATGATTATCTGTGGACTGTAAAAGAACACTAAGTCGCCCATTCCTAGTGATGGCTTGTATTCGGAGTTTTCCTTCTCTTAGATAGTCTGCCAACCAAGGCTGATGAGCACTATTTTCCCAGATGCCAGTGGCCAAAGTTTCCTTCAACAGCCGAAACTTTCCCTTCACGTCTGGAACGCTTGCTCTCATTCCGTTACTACACATTTAACAATAAAAGGTTACAGCGCAGTTAGACCAAACTCGAGGCTTCACATGAAACGGTATGATGGCTGTGTCCCTTTATGACCCGGAAAGGTTCATGCTACCATTCCCGGGTTGACTAGCTTGGGCCCGCCGATTGTCAGGCTGGAATTTCTTTGGCTACGGGCCATACTCATCACTGGAAATGAGGTACGATCTAATCTTCGTTAACTGACTTTTGCACTATCAGTTTTGCAAAGATCCGATTGATCTCCATTTCAATGTACTCCAGGCAACGAAGAATAGACTATCTAATTTCCTGTGTATAGTATTAACGTTGTTGGAGACTTTTGAGTTAGAATCAGCACCCAGCCACAACGAAGACTAACTAAATGCGTACTTGGAAATGGGGATCTATCAGATCTATGTGAAAATGTTACTGAAAATTGACAACCCATGATCGCAAATCGAGAAATGTTAAGCTAATTTAACAACGCGGGGGAATAACACAACCTCGTCGATTGCTGAAGCATATAGGAAAATATTCAATGTTGGACTGTTCTTATTTAGTCTAGAAAAGTAAGCGTCGCCAGCCTTTTTCTCATCAGATATCTATAGATTTTGTGCATGTAATGGCGGCTTTTCCCCAGATTTTCTACGAACCAGACAGTTTAATATATAGGAATAGCAAACATTTAATTGATTGATTTCATTTAGCAGTATTGATTGCCAACATAAAACGTATTTTTCAGTAACAAATGGAAATTATGCATGTTTGCAATAAAACTCGTATTCTAATATGGATTGAGAGATTGACTTTGATTAGAAATTTCCAAATGAATAATGAAAATGTTCGGTTTAAATGTAGTAACCAGGTTACAAATGGTATGCCAATCACGTGACAATTAAAACTATCAAATTTGCGAACTTTAGGAAAATATCATTACAGTTGTATTGAACCAATCAAACAGCATACCCGTCACATTGCCTTTGTTGTCTCCATGGGTCATTCAAAAATGTTCTCGTTCCATGGATCTTCAAATAAATATTCTCATTAAAAGCAAGAATCATTATTATTTCCATCATCTTCACCTCGTTAAAGCATTGTTAATATCACTCGTAGTGCTCAACACCTTTCAAATCACAATAAGTTGCTCTTATGGCCGAGTGGTACTTAAGTGACTTAACGTAGGCTCAGTCCCTTCTACCCTTGATACAGTTAACCCAATATAGTGAAAATGATTACCTCCGTAATCCTCCAGAAAATTCTATGAATAGTTAAATGGCCTCTAATCTAGGCCTTAACGACAATCATACGAAACAGATAATAATTATCAATATATGGTGTTCATCGTAAGCCGCACCTGTTATTACGGTCATAGTTCAATAATTGACTAAAATAGAAAGGCTAGTTCACACAAAAGTACACAAAGTTCATTTTGGCATGAAAGCTAATATTTTCAAATACATTACTAAATGGTTACTACGCAACTATCTCTTTACACCGTTCTGGCCCTCGTGGTCATCTTCTTCCTAAAAGTAAAAATATGTGTGTTAATGATTAACCAGCTAGTCATTTATCTGCTCTATCTTATCGCACCACTAAACCAGTGCATTCAATGATGTTGTTAAATCATAACTTATCACTACGATTCTTTTCTTGCATAATCAACGGTCTTTGTAGTTCGGGTATATTTATAGATACTACAGACGAATTGAAGCACATTGAGTTACTAAATATACTCTTTAAAAACCATTTGTTGTGGAGAAATACATTTGCATTTATGAATTAGGTGTTGCGCACCTAGTAATAAATTGCTTCAATTATGACCAGAAGGATAAACAAAAGACTGCATGAACAAAAGGTATAATCTCGTGCACTACTGCAGGTTTGCACATTCGTATAGGAGATTGTACCATCTCATTTTCCCCACATACCTCACCAAAATATCTAGTGGGTAAAGGCGGCTTTTCCCCAGATTTTCTACGAACCAGACAGTTTAATATATAGGAATAGCAAACATTTAATTGATTGATTTCATTTAGCAGTATTGATTGCCAACATAAAACGTATTTTTCAGTAACAAATGGAAATTATGCATGTTTGCAATAAAACTCGTATTCTAATATGGATTGAGAGATTGACTTTGATTAGAAATTTCCAAATGAATAATGAAAATGTTCGGTTTAAATGTAGTAACCAGGTTACAAATGGTATGCCAATCACGTGACAATTAAAACTATCAAATTTGCGAACTTTAGGAAAATATCATTACAGTTGTATTGAACCAATCAAACAGCATACCCGTCACATTGCCTTTGTTGTCTCCATGGGTCATTCAAAAATGTTCTCGTTCCATGGATCTTCAAATAAATATTCTCATTAAAAGCAAGAATCATTATTATTTCCATCATCTTCACCTCGTTAAAGCATTGTTAATATCACTCGTAGTGCTCAACACCTTTCAAATCACAATAAGTTGCTCTTATGGCCGAGTGGTACTTAAGTGACTTAACGTAGGCTCAGTCCCTTCTACCCTTGATACAGTTAACCCAATATAGTGAAAATGATTACCTCCGTAATCCTCCAGAAAATTCTATGAATAGTTAAATGGCCTCTAATCTAGGCCTTAACGACAATCATACGAAACAGATAATAATTATCAATATATGGTGTTCATCGTAAGCCGCACCTGTTATTACGGTCATAGTTCAATAATTGACTAAAATAGAAAGGCTAGTTCACACAAAAGTACACAAAGTTCATTTTGGCATGAAAGCTAATATTTTCAAATACATTACTAAATGGTTACTACGCAACTATCTCTTTACACCGTTCTGGCCCTCGTGGTCATCTTCTTCCTAAAAGTAAAAATATGTGTGTTAATGATTAACCAGCTAGTCATTTATCTGCTCTATCTTATCGCACCACTAAACCAGTGCATTCAATGATGTTGTTAAATCATAACTTATCACTACGATTCTTTTCTTGCATAATCAACGGTCTTTGTAGTTCGGGTATATTTATAGATACTACAGACGAATTGAAGCACATTGAGTTACTAAATATACTCTTTAAATACCATTTGTTGTGGAAAAATACATTTGCATTTATGAATTAGGTGTTGCGCACCTAGTAATAAATTGCTTCAATTATGACCAGAAGGATAAACAAAAGACTGCATGAACAAAAGGTATAATCTCGTGCACTACTGCAGGTTTGCACATTCGTATAGGAGATTGTACCATCTCATTTTCCCCACATACCTCACCAAAATATCTAGTGGGTAAAGGGCGTAATACCACCTCGTATTGATGAGTCGCCAGTAAGCACGAAACGAATGTGCACGAGATTATACTTTTCGTTCACGCCGTCTTTAGTTTATCATTCTGGTCATAATTGAACTAATTTTTTACTAGGCGCGCAACACCTAATACATAATTGTATATAATCTTTTAGTTGGTATTCTTATTTATGTCCCGTGTGACCTAGCTAATCCTACTGGCCAAATTGCCGGTACATTCAAGACATAGTTATCTTATCTTCTGTTATGTCTCGAATCAAATCTAAGTGTATCACTAACACATTAGTTTGCTAGTGACGAAATTAAAGCAAGTGTTTAAGGCGGGATGACATATTTATGCTGCTAATTTATGAAGGCTATCGATGCATAAAAATAACATGATCTGTGTTTCAAGCCATCTAATAGAAGGATAGAAAAGTCTGAATTAACTATTATAACAGGAAATTATGCATTTAAGAAATGTCTTTCTCGATAATGAATTTGAAACAGCGTCAACGCGTGTCAACTTATTTTAATTGTACGCTGAATTCTGTAATATTATTAGTGATCGTTCAATTACGGGAGAGAAGGCGTAATTAGGTTCTAACGCGAAACTTGTCATTCGCATAAAAAACCTCTCAATTAGCCACATATTGCAAACCGCATGGTTAGCAATGCAGTGGCCCCTCGATGTTCGTAAGGGACCACGAAGCCGCCACTGTTGATCGGACATTTCCTGGTTCTGTATGATGGAGGTTCAGAAGGAATTGCACAAGGTCATTGTCGCGATCTGTGTAGAGGTCCAAAATTCATGGAAGAATGAGTTGTAGTACTCATTAACAAAAAGGCTGACACGCACTCCTGATGACTACTGTAGTATCCCATGCGTTAAATAAATAGAAGGATCAGCGAAGAGTGAGAAGCGAATTAGTTCAATCTGCGCAGCGTTTCGATCGAGAACGGAATGTGTGAATCAAATTCATGCTCTTTGTCGCGTTTTTGTGCTGCGTCACCAGTATCAGTGGCCCACCGTTTTTATTTTCAATGCTGTCGCGTGAAATTTTCTCGAAATCTGTTATACCAACTCATCATCCTACATTCTAACTAGTAATGGTCTCTGAAATTTTCGCGATTGGCTGCCGTGTTCAAGGAAGATTGGCATTGTTCCTACTCTGTCTGATTATGTTGCAGTTGCAGAGGCCACTGTAGCACACCTGGAAGCTGGTTTGTTGAATTTGAATGCGCTACCGACACTGTTCTGATGAAAGAAAGTTTTGAGCTTCAGAGAGTCATTAATTGCGCTGAGGCCTAATAAATATTAACAGTCTGTCAGGAGAATTTTTATTCTGAGACTCAAATTGTTCTCAAAGGCGCCCTACTGTAGTCAAGGATCTTGTTTGCCTAGGATTACTGCTGACGTAAAACGGATTGGCCTCACTCGATATTGTGTTTCTTGCCTTTGAAAAATTTGGTAGTTCACTTTAGAATTTTCCATCTACTTCACATTGTACCAAGTTAAATATCTTCAGGTGAATCATATTGTCGGTCCTGCGTTATGCTGCGGAGACTTCTAATATAGCACATTATAGTCGACGGTGCCTGAGTGGCTTTGTTAATTGATATATTTTTATGGTTTATTTTAGGTCATCAGTTTGTGTAAATGTTATTCTTTAAAAGAATAAAGAACTTGGGCTTCACAAAAATAATTTTATTAGGTATAACTAACCATTTATACAAATATATATATTATTGATTTTATATTTCAATTTTTTATGATGCCTAATAAAAGAAATTGATTACAATGAAAATGGTGAGGCATCTTCTCATGCAAACCAAATTGTTGACGCTTGGGACGTTCTACGTAAGCAGGTGAATGCGGTTGTTGTAGCCGGTGGTTTCGGCCAGCGTGGATTTGAGGGTAAAATAGCCGCTGTACGTTACTGTCGTGAAGCTGGGCTGCCGTTTTTGGGCATCTGTTTTGGTTTGCAGTGCGCTGTTGTGGAGTTTGCTCGAAATGTGCTCGGGATTCAGGTATGTGACTATTATTAAGTTCAAAAACCATATGAACTTTTCTTCCTAGGATTACGATATAAATTCATATCTTTGTTCGTAAATAGAATTTATGCTATAATAGAAGAAGTTATACTGCAATTCTTTTTAGGCGTACGTACATTATATTTTTTCGTGTGCAATGAATCGCATACATTTAAAAAAATCAATGGCTTATTTAGTCATTTTATGACGGTATTGAAAAAGACAGTAATACTGTATATTAAATTTCAAATTTAATCAAAGGGCGATTAGTGACTATATGTCTTTCTATCTTGACTATGGAAGTAAAGGGCCGTGCTAATATTTACAAGCCCTAGTGATAAGATGAGGAATGTTGCTGGCGACGCTACTTCCTTTGTACCACTGCAGAACATACGTTATAATCACCTAGCATGTTTGTCAATCTTTTTTGTTTAACTCAAGAAGACTATGATTGCTTTGAACAATCCGAATCTCACAACGATTCTTCTCCTTTCCCTTTTCAAGAATGAGCAATACAGGTAGTATTGCCTTTCTGCGATCCACTGTTGCGGCAAACGTCTTACTTGACTGAGGAGCAATCAACTCTCGTTTGCACGAGTTTCACCGTCAAAATTTTGCTAATGAAAAGAATGAGTTATTCGAAACTATGTCGTATTTGGCGTATGGCCTTGAATGGCGTTCGTACATTCTTTTAGTTGCAGGTGATTCTAAAACCAAACTAGATTAAGAACTGTCGGAGGATGGACCCTGGCTGTAATTAGTTGTGGCATTGACGTCAGGCTCTCTAATCTTGCCATTAGTCTTTACCTGGTCGAATTGAGCACCACATGTGGCTTCCTGCCACAAGCATCGATGCAACCCATATAGGTGGGACGGTGATGTCATTATACGCGGATCAACCACATTCTTTTAAGCAGACTATGTTTGTCTTTCGTTCAGGACGTGTGAGCTTATAAAGCGTGAAAATTACTGCAATGTGAAATTTCGCGCTGTTACCAAGTGGACAAAAGAAAATTGAGGAAGAAGGCGAAACGAAAGATAACATTCGTACACGTAACAGCCAACAAGGCGAAAATTTGGCTACTTTTCAATTCATCAGTGCATGGACACACATCTGAGACATAACTTTGCAATACAGCGAAAAAGAACTACATGCAAAAAGACTCATACGCATATACACTTATTAATCAGCCCAAACAAGGGATATGAAACCGTGTCAGACTAGTTGCCACCCACATAACCAAATGAAATCCCAGGATGCATATAAATGAAAGATTGTAAAGTGAAGCTTAGTAGTCTCACAATCAATAGACTTTATCCATATATATATATATATATATATATATATATATATATATATATATATATATATATATATATATATATATATATATATATATATACTTTTATCTTTAGAAATAATCAGGTAATTTGACTAAGATGAGTATCGGCGAAAGAGATTTTTTTAATTGCAAAATGAGTTTCGTGACTCCATGAGTTATTTGTCAACACTGGTAGCGCCTCTGCGCTGTTGGGGTTTCTCACACCATGCTAGCAGATTTCGAGGATTCAAGTGTACTCCGTTTCAATTCCCAACATATATGGATTAAATTCGGCTGCTACACAGTCAACACAACCTGGAAGTTAATGGTTATTGGGCTGTGCAGCAAAAGAGCACGGTTATGATATCGTATTTTTACGGATTATATTATTTTTGTCAATAAATTCATAGTGTATTCAATATATATTTGTCAATTTTCATAATTTATATGCGAAACGGCTTGCTTAAGAATAAGCCATTTACTGATTATTTATCTTACGTCATGACCGTATGTGTAATTGTCCTTGTTCTGTCGTGACAGGATGCAACTTCGCAGGAGCTGGACCCAGATACAAAATTTCCGTTAATTCTGAACATGCCAGAATTCTGTCCCGGTCAGATGGGCGGCACGATGCGCCTAGGCAGACGATGCACTGCTATTGGCATGTCTGACACTGCTCGCTTGTATTGCAAGGATACCTACGCTCTGGCAGCAGAATATCAAAACGGTGTGTGTGATGACGAGGAGTTGATGAACAAGTTATCTTTGAACGATGATTGTTACTTCAAGGATTCTAGAGAGATAAAATCTGTCTCCAAGGTACGTTTTTGTGGCTTACTAACGTTCATCTATTATATTTAACAGATTATTCGTGGACTGCAAATGCACATAGATACGTTCCTACAAAAGCTGAGATACAAATCTCCCACACGGTAGTTCGGAGAATAGCCTGTACCACTAAGCCATATTTAACAAGTCGCTGTTGTGCGACTAGGCTCCGATTTTTCCTCATTCGAGTATCTCCTGGTTAGTAATGTTGTAGGTAGGCGTAATCAAGTGATCAGTATCGTTAATATTATCCGGACACGATATTACTTGTCTAAACCTGCGATTTGATTCGTTCACCAGAGTTGTGTAATGGCGTTCTAGCTGGCACATGCAAGCTATGGATCAAGTTATGTTTTACCATTCATCTATGAATTGACCTTTTTTCGTGTTAAGTTTGTCATTAAATAAGTATTTGTCCTAGTATTTATAATATTGTGGTGCTTTTCGTTTGCGTCTTTGTTATTTTCTGGTATTCATGTTCCAGGCATTGTCATTATTTACAGCATGGCGTAATTATGCTTCAATGTCACGTTTCGGAGAAATTTTCTAAAAGTAACAGAAAAGATTTAAATATGCCCATCAGAACTTATGAAAAATAGGTAGCTAAACAACGCAAAAGAACAAAGTCACATAGATATGCACTCTAAAATGTATAAACTGAAAGGTAATATGGCATTATAGAAGAAGTCGTGCTACAGTTTTCTCGGTACTAGGCGGCGAATCCCCTGTGAGTTATCCTGATAAATTTACTCATAGTAGCAAGGTTTTCCTTCTCTCTCTACCCCTCTCCCTCTCTCGTAAATCTCAATAATAATTTATCTAAATTCACTTATATACTTTTTTTCACTCCTTATGGTTATATGGCAGTGAAACATTAGTCACTTGACTTTTGTGTGGCTGGAAATGATGATGATGATGATGGCACTGAAAGTGATGATAACTAAAAAGGTAAGCGTGCCAGACATTGCTAAAATATGGCCTTTTGGGCCAATGTTGGTGCGTTTCGGTTTTTTTAATCTGCTTTTAAATGATGGAATTGTATTTTTTATCTAAGTTCGCCGCTTACATATGTATCATTTCATCTTTTGTTGATACTGTTAGCATTTAAAGTTCTAGATAATGACAATAATTAATAATTACTCAAGCTCGGTCCTTCCGCTCTTTTGTTCTTGACATCCAAAAGAATTCATTTTCACTACAATTGACATGATTTGATTCTGCTGCATGCACATATCCACAAACCTGTTTTCTATCGGTAAACGTTTTACGTCTATTTCGTCTGCTTACATCAGGTAGACGCTAGTTGAAACTTCCTTCATGTGGATGAACATGTGTTTGCCAAAAAAGCCATGTAATATGTTAATGGTTGCGGAGGCGTACTTCAAAATACGCTGCATAGCTGTCTTGACCAAACTATACGCTCACAATTGTAGCGCAAGACTTTTGACTGGTAATGCCAACTGAATGAATAGAAAAAATTAGGACTTTAGCCTCAATGAATTTTAATCTTTTTATTCTTCGCCTTCAAATTTATATCGTGAGGCGAACGACTAAATGTATTAAATGTTTGATATGTTTACGAGAGTGGTTATCAGACGAAACCAACTGTTTGTATATGGCTACCGTTCATATAATAGACTTATTGATAAAAGCATACTTTGAAATTTTAAAAAATCTGCTGTAAAATGTCTTTAATGAACAACTCATCGGTAACACCTAAAACAACCTGATAGGTTCGAATATTTTAAAATACTGAGCCTCATTTGTGGACGCTTTTTTAATGATTATCGTGTTAAATTTAGCAGCCGTTTTTCACCATTGATCCTTCAACAGATGTTTATTTTTTATATTTTAAAACTATTCCCTTTGCTGTTTCCGATTGTTATAATTTAGACTAAGTGTTAATAAAATGATAATTTGCTTATAATACATATTAGTGTAGACCAGAATAAACAGGCACTTCTCGGAAAGATAACTTTTATTGTACTCATTGTGACTGAAATATCTCGTTTCTTATGTATTTAATTACAAAACATCATTAAGTTGTTAAGTTAGACAACCTGTACGAGAATAGGAACTTGCTCACATGCACGCATGCACGGGTCACCACTTTATTTGTAGTTTATTTAGCTACCCATATGGAATGCTACAATTAGCAGGTTTGGCAATTCTTGGCTCTGTATTATTTTATGTTCGGAATCGCATTAGGACAACCATCCTATTTATGTTTTCTTGACTGCAGATAACGAATAATATATAAAATTTATTAATTATTTCATGCGTAGCAATCTCTAGTAGTAGTTCAAATAGGACTTGGATGACAGATTCAGTTTGAATTAAATGCATTATCTCGTGTGCACTCGCATTTCGTCCTTACTGGCGGATAATTGGTAGGAGCCGGTACTGCGTCGTTAGTCCACTATATATTTGGGTGAGGAATGTTGAGCTTTTGGACGTTATAACCTTTTATACGTATGTGAATTAAAGCAGTATTAGAAATATCTTTCTATGAAGTCATTTACACAGCGACTTCATAGCCAACTCCTTATTTATATTGTATGCTTAGCGTGTAATGGGCATCAATACTACCAGCTCAAATTGTCTAGTCTATCCTTCTGGTTTTATTTAATTTGGTACTAGGTACGCATTAAATAATACATTATTTCGCATCTGTTAGCTCTCTAATTTCAAGATAATATAAATATATTTCAGTGAATTACGTCATAATTGATATCGATCGAGGCCATATTTGTTAGGCTTTACCAGAGTAGTGTGTTCTTATTATAAATTTTAGTGAAGTTTAATCTATCTCCAGACTTCTATTGTTGATACACTTTAAAAAACCCCGGTGTATAGTATACAGCGTATTGGCTGTTAAGTTGCTCTTCTAGTTGTCTCTACTTGTGCTTTAATACACATACGTAACGTCTAAAAGTCAGACATTTCTTGATCAAATATATATTTGTTTTGAGATTTAATGCGGCTCCCACTGATGAATCGTCAGTAAGCCCGAAACACAAGAGTTCACCAAGTTATATATTTTGTTAAAGGTGGCTGGTATATCCTTCCTGTCCTATTTTAACCAATTTGTTGCAATATTTTCATCAGTTTTGGCTTATAGTTTCTGGAAACTGTATGTTTGGCTTTTTCATTTCATCGAAAAAGATATTCAGTTCGCCTTTTTATGTAGCGACCTTGCCATACTATATGATGCTGTCAGGTTTTTATGCATTTTGTAATTATACTTTAAGAAACTGTCGGATTTGAATTTGTGGATCCTCTTCCATTCGGCGGGCACTTTATTGCCAGTTTAAAAACATGATTATTTGATACGAAGTGTTAATTTTAAGTTGCACACTCACGTATGCGGCACGTTTTTTGGATACGGTAGCATTGTTTTTAATAATGTTCTATACACCAGGTCTGCTTCATTAATGATTCCGGATAACCATTCGTTAATAAAGTTTTTTGCTCTAACCATTGCTAATGACGTTCTCATATACTGATGTGGTTTCTTCTATAAGTGAAATTGAGTCTACGCTTTGACAACGTATGCCCTGTCCAGTTTATATCTATTTTCCGACGACATGCCTGTGTAAACACTTGCGTCTATGTATTAACATGAACACGTGGAAAAAAACAAGTTTTGGAATGCGTGTCTTCGCGTTCACAAGGAAAATGAATATTAGAATTTGTGCTATTTATTCCTACCTATACGAAAATAGTAATTGTTCATTAATGCTGGCCACTAACTATTTAGCGGCTTCAAGATAATTTTAAAATAAATAAAACAATGTATTTGAACATTTATGGTGTCCACGGTTTTCCTTCGTGGGCAGTAGATTTGCACCATTACTGATCGCACTACGTTCAAGCTATTTGAACATAGCTTACGTGAAATTATTTGTAAAAAGACGCTGCCAAATAATTGATCACCACCAAAGTTGTTGCGTGAGACATTTTATGTTCAGAACGGAATGAAGAAAAGATATTTCCGCACGAACAAAATCTAAAATGATATATTTCATACACGTGGAAATTAATATGCGTATATGTTTCTACAATTGGCATATCTACCTGAGGGTTTTACGCTATATGTTTAGACTGTGCAATTTAACCGTGTGATCATTTACTGTTTTCGTCTCCCAATTGTATTTGAGAACGGATGAAACGACTAACCTATCTGCCTTATGCTATGATGCTCTACTAGTAAAACGTTGCGCTGCAAATAATTAAGAGTTTATATAATTAAGCGAGCATTGGTTAGGCGGGCGGTGATAACAATTTGTTTAATCAAGTTTGTGGTCTTGGAATGGACATCTGACCCATTATGTGCATGCATTTGTCAGTATAAACTAAGTATTCTTTAGTGTAGAAAAGGCAATTTATCCAGTAGACCGGATTTGTACTTATTGGGAGCTCTTCACGTACTGTCCAGAATTTTCTGCGTGCAGGACTCGAAACTGGACACGTCTCGTTCGGAATCTGTTGCTCTAATTACTGGGCCACCCGAAGCAGACGCGTCTAGGTTCGAGCCCTGTCCGCGGAATATTATGGACGGTACATAATGAATTCTCAATAAGGACAAAACCGGTCTACTGAATAAATTGTCTTTTCTACACTGTACAATACTTAGTTTATACGGACAAATGTATGCACATAATAGATCAGGTGACTATATCAAGATCGCAAATTTGATTAAAATAATATCGAGTTTATCAATTTCTGTTAATTCTCCTTAAATTCTATACTCATGCTCGAGTATCTAGCTATTGCGAATAAAACATTGTTGACGTTGCAAAAACCTTGTTGAGCTAAACAATTACTAGCTAATTTCGTTTCAATTTTTCGCTCGGAGCGTTTATTTTTAAGCTCTGTTAGATGGCAGTGATCACAGACGTGGTAGACTAGGAAGTTTGTGACCACATTCTGTTATTTGTGACATGACTGTTGAGTACGATACGTTGTAAATTCGCTAAACTATAGATACTTTTGTGAGTGAACACCAGTGGAATTTTTGGGACAGTGTCCGGCAAAGAGATTATTTAATCATACTTTTTTGGAGCTTGTGTGTGATATCTGGTTTTCTGTTAAAATTTTTGATAATAAATGTATGTACATTAGGCCAGCATAATCTACTGATACTACAACTCGGCATAACCATGGAGTTCATTGTTATATTTTGGCTTTCAATGAAAACTATGTCGCTCAAGCCTAATAATAGATTGAAATTGGCCTCTCATAATTGTTATGCTAGGTTTGTGAAACTTTCAGAGCTTAACCGCCACAACGAGCCATGAAGCCAGGAAAACCTCATGCCAACAATAATGTCCATTCTTCACTTATGAGAATTAGTGTACACGGTAGCAAATTTAAACTTTTTATAGATGCTTATTCTTTATTTATTTAGGTTGCAAATCTCCTAAACTCTGGCAAATTCTATGCTCGCCATCGTCATCGCTATGAGGTAAATCCTGCATACGTTCAGGCTCTGGAGTCGGCAGGTTTGGCTTTTGTTGGACGGGACAACGAGACAGGAACTCGAATGGAGATTGCTGAACTCATGAGACCTGTGGATCACGTGTTAGAAAGACCGAAAAGTGAATCGATGAATGATGTTACTGTGCCCAATAATTCTGTCGATACTCCAGGAAGTTTGAAGCAAAATGGGCAGACAAACGGTGCTGATCAAAAGCGACATCCATTCTTTATTGGCACTCAATTTCATCCAGAATACACCAGTCGGCCAATGCATCCCTGCCCATTTTTTGTTGGCCTTTTGGCCGCTGGAGTTGGAGAGGCATGTGTTGATACACATTACCAATTTGGATCGGCTGAGATGCACCCAAAGTTGCCTAGTTTTCAATGTTACGATGAGGATAAATGTTTTCCATTAGCAAAATTTAACAACGCTTGTCTTGAGCATTCTTCGCTGAATGCTTTGCAGCCACAAGCAACCAAGTACAATAGAGTGATCGACGCAAACATATAGAGAAACTGTGGCCAGATGAGATATGTAAATGGTCGACTTAAAATTTGATTTTTTGCATGGTGAAACTGGCGGCTTCAACTAACATTTGCAAATACGTTAACCAGTTTATGCAAAATTTGTTTTGCGCTTATATATTTAGTAATATAAATTTTAGAATAGCAATGTATAGAAATATTTAATTTCTTCGGATGGCTATTGACTTCTGAACTTCATTTTAAGTGTCATATTTGTACTTAACAATCTTACTTTGAGTTTTATTTCGTGTTTATGCGAAAGCAACGCAGCCTTTTTTATTCTGCACATCGTGATAATGCTTAGCTACGCATTAAAAAGTTGATATTTCTTCGCTATTCGCTGAAAAAGGCAACGTGTCTACTAAATTGATTTGTATTAAAGAAATTCCTCTTTTGTGCAATTGGACATCAGCTCCTCCCTTATGTGGGAATTCACAATTGGTCTAATTTTCTTACATAATATTACATGTATCGATTTACTAATAAATATCGACAGAAATAACTATTCTTTAATTTAAAAAAAAACATAAAAGGAAGCTATTTTTTCCATTTTTGCCATTTCAGATGTATTTCAATTTGTTTTTTAAAATATATATTTACTTTTTTATTCACGATGCTATTTTTCTATTTTATTACAGTGACCAGCTCTGTATTTTATGGAAAACGATTAGATACTGTATTGGTGTTTGTAATCGAGTTCATTTTCCTGATTTCATCAATTTATTTACCTGACGAATGCCACAACTTTTTCCATTTTTCTTTTTGTAAAGATTTTCTTTGCCCCGTATATTTATATGAATGAATATTAAATTTTTCAGGATAATATTTTTTACGTACAAAGTCTGATGCAGTTTTGTACGTCAATGCCTTTAACGACATATTTTCTTTAAAATATTAAACTTGCCATTAAAATTACTTGGATTGAAGCTTGTTTTTTTATTGTATTTATTGTATAATAAATCATGGTCAATTTTCGGTTCTTTTTTATTACAAAGATAAATTTTATCGAATTAATGCCTTTTTGATAAGCAGATGACTAGTTTTCTGTTATAACAAAGTTTCTAATGTATATTTTTGGAAAGCCTATGAGACTGTCACATTCTTATTGCTGCCGTTTCTTCAAATGTTGGTATAAAATGTGTGTCTTCAAATTTTTCTCACTTAGTTTTCATAGAGATTCGGTAATGGAACCAGGAAAAAATCATTTACAAACACGTATTTTGTTCCGCAAATGTTAACAACAACCAACTGTCAGTGAATGAATTAGACTTGATAGCACTCGAGATTTTATGACAGGCCATGTTTAAAGATGGTGTCTAGATCACAAATGTTCGGCTTCTAAAAGCCTGTTATGCTATAATACCAAATGTGTATATGTGTGTTATTGTAACTAATTTATTCGACTAATTGAATAAGTCGATTCCTCGCCAGTCGACTTGCTCACTTAGAATACACTGTCAGCGTAGTATTACGCAGCCTTTAGCTTCATTTATAATGTACTCTTCTTAAGTGGCTTATAGCTGAATACCTAAAAAAAGTTAGTTAAACTAAATTCAACTGAAAATATTTATGAGCCAATTAATTCGTTCGGTTTGAATTATGTCACTCGTAGCAGGGCACATCAAGTTACTTGTTGAGAACTTACTCACATTTTGTCTTTTTCACTTCAGTGGCTAGGTAGGACACACGGATGTTTTAAGGTCAAGTACCATTATCGCAAGGTTGCGTATAGAAAATTTAGGCAAGCGCTGTTGTTTCCGGATATTGATATTCGTGATATCATTCGTTTGTTGACTTTGCGCATTATTAAAGAACATTGGAGTTTATCCTCGGATGCAGCTTCGCCATTTAGATATTCCTAAAATTTGTTTATTTCAAATGTACAAACTTATAAAAGCGTTATCCATATTAAGCGCATTTTGTTTGTATTTATTCTTATATTGTAACGCCACGGCTGGAAGTAAGTGTCGTGCGACGTTACTAAGAGGACATAAGTAATCGGAAAGCAAGTAATGTGGGTGGCACTTAACAGGGCAAGAAAAGCGTTCACCGGCAAATTCCGTGAAAGTTTATGAATGTTTCCTGTGTGAAGGCGTCTAGCAGTCCTTCTATGCACTTGCTCTGTCCTGTTCGTTGGCTAATTATCCTTTGAGTATATGTATCTGAATAAGTAGTACTGTCGAAACAGGATGTATTAGTTGCATGTAGAAGGCCTAGACTTGTCTTGTTGAAGATCTGCGGCAACACAGATTAATAGATGCATACACGTATGAAAGGATGCAAACTAACAAGAAGATTGGCGTGACTGAAGACAATGTGACAAGGTGACAGCGTGTAAAATGCAAGTCCAGTAGTCCGCGTAGCTAGTCAGTGAGCGAGAGAAAGTGACAACAATCACACTTAGCGAGCAAAGCAGTAAGTGTGTTGCGTGCTTATACAGATGCGAAGTTGCACGCAATTGGACAACTGTAATTTTGCGCGTTCTCATTGGTCCAGCGTTTTAAAATTTGAATTTAATTTACACTAGATCGGCGAATTAATTTGAGCCATGATCATCATAAGAGTACGACTAGCAAGGATCAGACCAAAATGCATATATATAGAAAGAAAAATTAGTTATGCGGCTCTGACCTCTAGTTGTCACGCATGCATTGTATGTATTTGTGATTAGCAACAAAAGGACTGACTACAAACAAAGTTTAGCGCTCTGCTTTAATAAAAAAATATGCTTTTCTGGCTGTGTGGAAAAATAAAGCAGAAAGAATTATTTAAGATGAACATTGTTCTTAACTTAACAAAATGACCACAACTAAATTGTAATGTTAAACTGATATATGGCTCTATATGTAGGTATACAAATGCCTATATATATATATATATATATATTATTTTAAATGCGAGCTTTAATAAAATTCATTGTACCCTTCCTATGTGCAAAAACAAAAGGAAATTTAATCAGATACAAGAAATATTTATTTATTATTATCACCTCAAGTATCTACTATATATCAAGTATCTTTATATATAAATTGGAAAGCAAAAGATAGAAATATGTAAACATACAGAGAGTGTGAAAAAACGGAAACCAATCAATTGCGTGCGTCACATCCAGTTCAAGCTCAAAGCCTGAACATGCTTCTTCTGCTTGTATAAATCCGGCTGCAATTTGTTTATCCATAAGGCTTCGTATGTCGCTAGGTCCCTTTTGTTATTGAATTTAGTAATTATTCTGAGTGCTACGTCTGGAGAACATACGTGCGATATTTGGACGATGTATTGCGCAATTGCAGACGTGTATTCACCATTTGTTTTAAAACAGACGTTTAAGTTACAATGTTCTCTCATTCGAGTAATTAACCGTCTGGCCTGCGTAAATTGATCGACAACTTGCGCATGTATATTGGTAAATAATATTTGATATCGATATTAACGGCTGTTTTTCTTTGATTGCTGGTAAAGGATAGTGTGTTACCCTAAATGACACTCGTAGTTTAGCTGCATTAAATGTGCGTGTTGATGCTGCTTCAACTTTCTTTTGTGCCATTCGGGAAACTGCATCCCCCTTAAATGGGATGTTTAGGTAGACAGTTTTCTTTTCTGGCCCATAATACGTCTGTTTCTGGTTAACTCCCCTTTTAATAATTGATTCAATTAATTGTTTGGGATAGCTATTAGATACTTGAGGAGATAATGAGAAGAACTGTTTCTTGTGTCTGATAAAATTTCTTTGTTTTTGCAACATAGGAAGGGTAAAATGAATATATATATATATATATATATATATATATATATATATATATATATATATATATATATATATATATATTGTCAATATAAACTAAGCAGTGAATCAAGCGCAAAGGCAATTCATACAGTCGACTGACTTAAAAACTCTTCAAGCACTGTCCAGGATTTGCTAGGACGGAACTCTAGCTGGGACCTATTCACTTTAGAGCCTGATGCGATGAACTGCGTAAACCTCAGCAGATTAAACAAATATTTTAAATCATATACTAACCGGTGGTTGGTCAACTTTTCCTTCAAATGAAACCTATTTGCAAACTCTTATTACCCTAAGTTCTAACTAGCCACTCAAAATCACATTATAAAACACACTATTATGCTTGTGTAATTAGCAATGATGTGAGGTCCATCGGAAGGATTTTGATTATATTCACCTTATCGGTATTAACCAGATATTGCCTCAGGTAGAGAAAACAATTCATCCGGTGGATCGGTTTCTCGCGTATTGCATTCTTTGAGTTCTGTCTCGAATTTCTGCAGACGGAACTCGAACCGCGGCAGATATATTTCAAATTCTGGAACTAGCCGTTGCGCCACGTGACTCGCATACTGTATTGGCCAACCCCTGATGAACAACCAAAAATTACTGCATCGTCCTGTTGCTAGTAGGTGCCCGTAGTCTATCGGTTGTTCTGCAGGCCCATCACCCTCAACGCAATGTGGCTAGACGAACGCCCAGGCCCAGTGAATAGGACAGACTATTTAACGGATTTCATTAATAGCATTTTGTGACTAAAAAAAATAAAAAACATTGGTGGCTTATACAGCCTACTGTATAATTATTTAGAACGGCATTTGAAAGAATATGTACTAACATGATTAAAATTCGACTGTCTAACTAAAAAGTTGCACAAAAATAGTATATAATTTCTACACGGCTCTTTCTTCTACGTCAATCTATATTTAAATAATTATTGCGATATTTTCCAAAAGAAGTACATATACTGTATAACCACAGCACAGTGTTTAAATGATAAAATCCAAATAAAATTAATATCGTTTTTATTATGCGTGGTCCAAATAAAGCACAGATCTTCATTAATTCTATAACTATCAGAAAATATACCGTAGTAGTTTCTATCTGCACCCAAAATCGAAGAACACAAAATATATACAAATACCAAATATTGAATAATTATCAGCGCATAGATTGAACTTGACCGGAAATGGCTGCACAGTTTCTATGCAGTCATGAACACTAACATGTTCGCCACACACATAGTAGCAGTACAATTAAACAATCATTCATTGTTAAATACTGTTTGTAGCGGTGAGCTAATTTATATGCAAGTATGTATTAGGTGTTGCGAACCTAGTGACAAATTAGTTCAGTTGTGACCAGAAGGATAAACCAAAGGCAGCATGAACGGAAAGTATAATCTCATGCACATTCGTTTCGTGCTTACTGGCGACTCATCAGTAGGAGCCGGTATTACGCCCTTTAACCACTATATATTTTAGTGAAGAATGTGGGATAATAGGACGGTACAATCTCCTAGACGAATGTGTAAACCTGCAATAGTGAAGCTAACATCATATAAAATCTACGACAATGCGACTTCAACGCTAACTCACACTATATAAATATATATATATATATATATATATATATATATATATATATATATATATATATATATATATATATATATATATATATATATATATATACAAATCTAATAAAGGATACTAACTCTATGTGTTAGTAACCGATATCAACATTATTGTACCGAAAATATACATGGTACTAACACTATGGTTGCCGAGTCCGTACATGGTACCAACATGATGGATATCAATGTATGCCATAGTTCACCGAAAGTGCGAATTGCAACTATTTCTGAACATGTACCTTTTAGGTACTATAATGTTGGTATCGGTTACTAACACAATAGCCATAGTGTTAGTATCCTTTACAGACTCGATATATATTTTATTTAGTGTGAGTTAGCGTTGAAGTCGCATTGTCGAGGATTTATATAATGTTAGCTTCACTACTGCAGGTTTACACATTCATCTAGGAAATTGTACCGTCCTATTATCCCACATTCCTCACCCAAATATATAGTGATTAAATGGCGTAATACCGGCTTCTTATAATGAGTCGCAAGTAAGCACAAAACGAATGTGCATGAGATTATACTTTCTGTTCATGCTTTCTTTGGTGTATCCTTCTGGTCACAACTGATAACAATTCATTAAATGAAGTTTGCGAGCTTGAAGTAAACACCAATCTTATTGTATTTAACCAGCCGCTTGTCGCACACAAATTAACTAGCGAGGAGCAAACTATTTATATGCATTGCAGTTTGATTCTTGATAGTCAGTTTGCCATTGTACTCTGATGATGATCAGGGAAGGTCGAAACGCGTCAGTACGTGTGACTAACGGTAGTTTTTCTATGGTGTTCGGAGACTGGTTAAATAAAATGTGATTAGTGATTACTTGAAGCTCGAAAACTTGATTTAATGGCTGTTACTGTGTGTACCTCTACTTAATCGCATATGACACGCAGTTTGATATCCTATGCCTAATCATGTGTCTGACGAATCTTTCTGTAGAAAACAATTTGTAATTACTTAGTATATGATGTTCGCACTATACATCCGCGATTTGTCATTGTACAACAGGCACTATGCCACTTTGCGAATTTTTGTTGATTTTAAATCTTTTGGGAGAATTTTGATTATTTGCTCTTTGTCAGTATAAACTAGACATTGTATCAGATAGCAGTAGAACATCCATCCAGTAGATCTGGTTCACTGTTATTTGAAACTCTCCAGGCACTGTCTAATATTTGCCACGGACAGGAGAGAAACTTTGGCGCATGCTTGCAAGTCTTAGACTCTTATAAGTGCGCAACACGTTCTGCATACAAGATAAAATTTGAAGTTACATACCAATTTATTTGCCTGGTTACCCGTGTCTTTAGCTGAAAAGATTAGAAATCATTTGATATATGTGGTGTTGCTAGCTACCCGCGATTTGTCATTGTACAAATGTACTATCACACGGGTATATTATATTGTTTTGGAGTTTAATGGCAGTAGTTTGATTATATATATATATATATATATATATATATATATATATATATATATATATATATATATAAAATATAGTCTAAACCAAATATGAATATTAGCCGATGTTATACCGGCTCCTACTGATGAGTCGCCAGAGCACATTCTTAAAATAACATGGATCCATATTATATATATATATATATATATATATATATATATATATATATATATATATATCTTCAGTGCTAGGTAGAAATGTCAATTCTTTCAGTAGAGCGGTGACCCATTAGTACGAACTTTTCAAGAAACTGCCAAGGATGTCCGATAAACTGGTCTTGAACCGAGAAACGTTTCTTCGACGTCTAAAACTATGGACCGCACCGACCGTGCTGCATACTATACGTAATGTGAAGTCGCATAAAAGCTTATGTTTCTGGCTAGCCACACACCTGATCTGTTATTATGCAAAATACAGCATACCACTTTGTAAAGCTGAATTGTTATCTAATGGCAATATTTTGATTATTTGTAACTTGTCGGTCGGCATACTATAAAGTCTTTGCATCTGGTTAAAGAGGCATTTCTTCTAGCCGAACAGTTTCGATTTTGTTGGGATGTTTTCAGGTACAGTCCAGAAACTACCGCGCTCAGGACTCAAACTGAGTATAGTTGGCTTCGGAGTACGAGGCTATCCGCTGCACCAACCGTGCCGCGTACTACATTTAATTTGGACTTCTTTTTGTCGTTCATATTAGTCATGTCATTTATGAAGCGGTGACTATGATAGTTTTGTTTAGTCTAGACTTAATTTCCGCTAACTCCGAAGTTAAGTTCGTCATCTGTGCTAATGTGATTCTGATAAGAATTTACAGACCATCACAATAAGCCGTTTTACTGGCTTGTTATTAATCACTTATTCATAATAGTTTGCTCGTGTCGAGCGAGTCGTATCAGTAAAACAGACTACAAATAATAATTATGTATTATTCACTTCGTCGGCTCGACTGCTGCTTTTACATTTCTTCGAACTTTACCTCATCTTAATTCGCACATTTCTGCGTGGACTTTCTCTTGTATTTTCATGTATGAATAGGGCCTTCGTAGCAATCTCGGGTTCGAATTCGCTACTTCAAAAGAAGTCATGTACAAAATTATGTGTCTGGTTAGTCTTTCATTTAGCTGGAACCTACTTTGAATGTCAGCATATCTGAAGTTCTAACTAGTAACCCTCAATCTGTCATCATCGAACAGACACCATTATTATTTGGTAAGTTATATTGCCTTGAACTGTAAACGAAATGTATTTGTTTATATGTATATTGTCAGCATAATCTATACATTTTCTTATGCAGCTAAGGATATTCTTCCAGTAATCCGGTCTCGTACATATTTGGACCTTTTCACGTAATGTCAAGAATTTTCCGTAATTGTGACTCGAACCGGGGCCCATGTGCTTCGGAGTATAAAACTCTATACCCTGTGCCGCATGCTACACGAAGTATGATCTGTCATTATAGGACACACAATTACTCTTTTGGAAATCATTTTGCTTCAAATTATATTTGCAGGATTTTGACTATGTGTATTTTGTCAGTACAATCTATGCATTGTCTTAGGTAGCAAAGGCTATTCTTCCAGTAAACCGGTTTCGTAAATATTTGGGACATTTCAATTAATGTTCACAATTTGCCGCGATCGTATCTCGATTTGAGGCACATTTACTTAGAAGTCATAAACTCTATACTATGCGTCACCTGTGCATAATACTACGCGCGTTTTGATGTGATATACCAACTAATGTGTCTGGCTAGCTTTTTCTTCAGTTGGAACCTATTTGGGACATCTTTATACCTGAAGTTCTATATAACCATCCGCGATTTGTCATTATATAATAGGAACCTTGACAAAGACAATTATTCCAGTAAACCGGTTTCGTACATATTTGGAACTTTTTAAAGTAATGTCTAGAATTTGTTGTGACCAGGACTCGAACCGTGGCATATCAGATTCGGATTCTGAATCCTTATCGACGACGCCATCTGTGACCTGTACTACACGCAATTTGAAGCTATACTAATAATTCCTTCCTTTTGGTGGAAAATATATGACACATCTTAGTACACGTAGTCGTATCTAACCATCCCATATCTGCAATCATACAACATACACAATGTTACTTGAGGAAGTTATATCGATTTAAAGTCTAATTGAAAGTTTTTGATTATATTTATTTTTTCAACGTAAATCAGGCATCGGATAGCATAGGCAGTTCTTCCAGTAGACCGGTTTCCTCATTATTTGGGGACTACTCAAGTAACGTGTAGAATTTTCGCGAACGTGTCTCAAACCGAAGCACATCTGATTCGGAGTCTGAGAGTATATCTACCGCGCCAGAGTTTATGCTTAATTTGAAGTCATATACAAGCTGGTGTCTGATAAGCCTCTGTTTTTAGAGGACCATACTTTGAATCTCTGAATATTATCTAGCCACCCCAAATCTGTCATTATACGGAAGACACCACGTGACTTGTGAAATTTATATTGATTTTAAGCCTAGTGGTAGAGGTTTGATTCTAATTATTTTTTCGGTGTAAATCAGGCGTTGGATCAGATGGCAAATCTGTTTAGTATTGATCGAAGACTCTTCAAGTACTGTCTAAGATTTGCCACGGACAGGAGTGGAATTTGATGACATATGCTTGGGAGTCTTAGACTATTCACTGCGCATGAACTTTGGAGTCTTAAGCTTCTTCGAAGACTTCGGCTTAGAGCCAATTATTTTTTCATCTTAGGCGTCTTAGTCTTCCTAGGTGTTATTGTTCTGACTTCGCATCAGCCTTCGGTTTCGTCGTAGATTGCTTCATGTGTTGTAGTCTTCTTTTCTGCTTTGGGGTTTTCTAAGTCTGATTTTTCTAGTCTTGGGCTTTGCAACGGCTTTGTACTTCTGAGGCTTTCACGATCTCTCATCCACAATCGTGAAGCTGTCATTATAATGTAAACATTGCATAAGATTACAAATAGGTATCGTCGTTATTGGGCACTTACTAAGTACTTTCTAAAATTGCTTAGAACATTGATTAAACCGGGGATAACCACTAGCCTTGCAACTTTACTGCGCCACACAAGATACGCAAAATTTTCAATTTTATGTTATATACCAACAGATGACAATTTGCTTATTCTTTCATCATCTGAAACTTATTTTTTATCAATTTTGACAGTCTTAACTAGCCGTCCACAGTTTACCTTTAAATAACTTACATCTCGCCACTTGGGTTACTGATGTTAAATTTGAGTATATGGACAGGCTTTAATTATATATTTGGTGCCTGTACAAACTAATCATTGCATGAGATAACAATTCAGTTCTCTAAGTAGCCTGATTTTTGCCCTATTTGGCACTAACCAAGTACTTACAAAAATTGCTCCAACATTGGCGTAATTACTTCAATATTGCAACTCATGCACTGTTTTACCCAAGTCGTACAGTATCTTTGCTCTGCAGTTATATAAAAATCGATATTATTTGGTCAATCTAAAGTTCAAACTAGCAGCCTCGAATAGTTCAAATTCGCAAGGTACAATGCCATTTGGGGAAGTGATATTGAATCATAGACTATTGTTAGACTGATCCAGGATGGTTTAATTTACAGTCTTCGGTACATACAGTTTCGAAGTACGCCACTGACGGGCTCTGGCCAGTCGTACCAACACCATTATCATTAAATGAATAAGAACTTACCTACACGGTGCTGTCATGATTGAATTTTAATACGCAACTTTCTGTTGTGCGATAATTGATAGCATTCGTGGGTCGATTCCTTTAAATATTCAGGTGCACATATTGTGTTGACTCTTAATTGATGGGTTAACGCCTGCGCCGTAACTCTGAAGCCGTACACAATTAGTTTTTCGGTAATTGTTCGAGAACTAATCTTTTCCAATTAATCATTAATCCTTCTTGGAATAAATAGATGATTATTTCTCTTGATGTTCCCTCTAATTTCCTCTTGGTCGCCAGATTCTCCTTGCTAGCGTGAGAATAACTTAAGACGTTAAATCATTAATATCAGAACAGACTTTGCGCTACCATATGCACAACAAACTCTATACCATTTTAGAAATTTATGGGATCCAGTTAAGAAGCTTTTGGGTCTACGACCATTTTGATTTGGACGCTTTTGGAATCAACTGTGCGAGAGACTGATCTCCGTTCTTGTGGTAACTTACGTCTCGATACTATGTGAGTAGTATTCTACAAAATCCTCCATAGTCTCTTTTTAAATTAAAATCAATCGTATTTTTCATAACTATTTGACCAACCAAACAATCACTGATTGCGCGGGAGGTTGTAACAGTAAATAAATCACGTTTGCAAGCTTGAAGTAAACACCAATCCCACTGTATTTAACCAGTCCTCGTACAACATAGCAAAACTACCGCCAGTCGCATGCACTGACGCGTTTCGACCTTCCATGATCATCATCAGAGTACGACGTCAAAATCACTAGCGAGGATCAAACCGCATTGCATATATATATGGAAAGCAAAATTAGATATGCAGCTCTCACCTCTAGTAGTCTCGCATAAATTGTACTTGACTGGAAATGTCGGCTACACAATTTCTGTGTAGTCACGAACATTAATTATTTGCAGTTTTCGCCACACACACATATATAACCAATACAATTAAACAAACAGTTAATGTTCGTGACTGAATAGAAATTGTGCAGCCGACATTTCAATCAGACAATGTATCTTGTGAACTGCTAGTGAAAGAGCTATCAGAACACAGCTTTCTATATATATATATATATATATATATATATATATATATATATATATATATATATATATATATATATATATATATATATGCAATGCGGCTTGATCCTCGCTAATCAGTTTGCCGTCGTACTCTGATGATGATCAGGGAAATTCAAAACGCGACTGGCGGTAGTCTATCAACTGGTGGAATTTATAACTAATGCCATGTTCAATACGTAATTTTTACGTCTTGATATTTGATTGAGTCCATGAGAAATTTGAAGTAGCCTTGAATATGCCTATTTAAGTTGAGAAAAGTTTTATATAAATCGATCTGGAAATACAATCGGAATTACCGACTAGCAATATTGTCATTCCATAATGTTTGGGCACAACGTACACATTAACAAGTAAGCTGATATTGAAGCATCTGCATAAGCCAAAATCAGCATGGTCAACTGGCATAATCGAATTAATGCCGGTTCTGTATCGTTAGTTGTAGGCACTATGCTCGTAAACTTTTCTTGATCAATTGACGCAGAAAAAGCGACCGATTTCGCATAAATTGATCAGATACATAAAGGTTAATATGCGTACCGCTGTCTACTGACGAGTAACTAGTAACAACGAAATGCATCCATACATTAGATCGAAAATTGTTTTTATGCTTACTTTAGATTATCAACCTAATTATATGTGAAAAAACATGTTACTTATGCTGTCACCGAAATAGAACTAGCTGTACAATGGGCCCTACGAAAGTTTAGATATTTTGTCATCGGTAGTTAAGGATGAAGCAATCAGCCTAATGATAAAAGCAGACTTCGAGCCGAACTGAACATAAATTAATTGATATTTGTAAATTTGTTTTGTTAAATCGATGCTCGTTATGCGAGCAAAATTCTATATATAATTGAGTAAAAATAAAGCATGTGTGGTAAAACCAACAATGGCTTCTGATGGGTTAGAAACGTTGATTCAAGGACTGACTACTCAAATGAACAATTTAACTGCAGAATTATGCATAATTAAGTCTCGTCTGGACGATACACTGATAATAAATACAGACGATATCCGTGTGCATGGCCCATCCAATATAGGTGGACACAACAATGGCGACCGCGCCGAAGAGGAATCAGGAGGAAATATGCCGGCGTTTTCAGCCGAATCGACGAGTTATTTCAGACCGTCATCAGAGTTTAAGCGCATGCTGGCACCACTAGATGTGGAAAGGCCACAGTTGTGGTTCGAAAAATTTGAAGCATCAGTTCGAGCCCAAGAATTTACATTAGAAGCACCTATTGTGCGTGGAATTAGTGGGCCGGACAGCAGTTTAGATATTTTGTCATCGGGGGACACGTAGACGTCTTTACCGACCACAAAGCGCTAGTGCATTGGAGATCACTATGTATTGAGAAGAAACGTGTACACCGAACCATTGAAGATCTGAAAGAATATGATGTATCAATTAATCATAGAGCAGGAATCGAGAATGCGGCAGCCGATGCGCTCAGCAGAATTTACGCTGTGCAGTGGTTTGTGCCAGAATCGATAAAAACATAATTAATGACCTTTTGGCATGAAACGTTGGGATATCCCGGCGCCGGGCGGCTCATTGAGACATTGCAGTCACGATTTTATTGGCCTGGCATGTCCAAAGAAATTCGTAGCTATTCTCATTGTAAACATTGAAAATCACAAAAACGAGAAAAGTCACTCCGATTGTTTTCAATGCCACTGCACGGAACGAGTTTCTGCATATCGACCGTGTAGGTCCACTACCGGTAGCTCGTGGCGATGTGTCCTGTGTTTTACATGGTCAATAAGTTTACTCGATGGGTCGAGTTTGTACCACTGAAAAGATTATAACATGCTTAGAAGAGCGATGGCTCAGTCGATTTGGTGCACCACAAGTTATTGTTACCGACCAAGGGGCACAGTATGAGTCGAAAGAATTTAATAAGTGGTGGAAAGACCTTAACATAAAGCATTCCCGCTCAGCTACTTATCACTCGCAAACCAGCGCGACTGCTGAGCGCGCACATAGGACGATGAAAGAGGTACTGCGATGTTGGTGCCACGAGAGCCCGGGAACGAGGAGAGGCAAATTACATTTGGTCGTGCGGGCCATGCGCTTTACAGTCTCAACAGCTACAGGATTCGCTCCAACGACCATGGTCTATGGAGGACACATAAGAATGCCAGGTGAACCTGTAATCCAAGGATCCCATGAGCGCTGCACCATAGCGGATATTCAGGATCGACTAAAACAGATAACTGAATATGTTGGCGCCACACAGCGACAAGGCTATGCAAGGCAACCGACACGCACTCGCCTAAAGGTCCGCGACTATGTCATGGTCGCAAAAGTCGAGCCCATGGCACTGCAGGCTGTCAATGATGAGCCGTATCGCGTGAAGAGGGCGGACGCAGAGTACTATACAGTTCTTGTTAGCATTCCCGATGGACCACGAGCTGTCGCACTTGATCGTTTAAGCAGAGTGCCAAGGCCGATTCCTGAGTGGGGGGAAGATGTAGCAATAGCCACTTTTAAGACAAAGAATGAACAAAGGGTCTTATCTAGGGCAGACATTATTTTAACGGATATTACTCGCAGAAGCGCCCGTATAAGGATGAAGCAGTCAGCCCAATGATAAAAGCAACTTCGAGCCGAACTGAACATAAATTATTTAGTATTTGCAAATTTGTTCTACTGATTCGATGCTCGTTATGCGAGCAAAATTCTATATATAATTGAGCAAAAATAAAGCATGGGTGGTACAACCAACAATGGCTTCTGATGGGTTAGAAACGTTGATTCAAGGACTGACTACTCAAATGAACAATTTAACCGCAGACTTATGCATAATTAAATCTCGTCTGGACGATACACTGATTATAAATACAGACGATATCCGTATGCATGGCCCATCCAATATAGGTGGACACAACAGTAGGCATCTAGACGTCTTTACCGATCGCAAAGCGATAGTGCACTGGCGGTGACAAGGTATTGAAAAGAAACGAGTACAGCGAGCTATTAAAGAATTCGATGATTGTGATGCAGCGAATCACCATCGAGTCGGTATCGACAATGCTGCAGCCGATGCGCTGAGTTGAATTTCTATTGTTCGTGTATCGTGTATCGCCAATTATCAAGTTCTCCGAAGAACAGGGAAATGATAGAATTTGCTGAAACCGAGTGGCACAGGAAACACACTTGCCGACCTATCTGCCTAATCCAAATGCAAAGACCTTTTGGCTGCAAATAAACACACATAGCTTGTACCTGAAATTTAGAAAAGACGAGAATTTGTGCAAAATGCTGCACAATACTACGCGAAATGTAAATGAAGAAGCTTAGTTTAAAGCAAAACTTGGCGTCTGGAATCAACAAGTAGTTAATTATGATTACCAATCTTTAAATATTTATTTCCTATTCTGGCATAAATTTTTTTTAAATGGTTAACATATCGATAATTTGAAATTATAAATAATGCTTTCTTTGTGAAATACTGTGCTTTCCATTAGTTTGAGAGTAACCAGTTTACTTGTTGAAACATAATACACCCGAATAAAAATACTTCTCACACACGCTCTATATGCACATCTTGCTATTGAAAGTAATCTGGCCACTGGTACTTCCACTCTAATGAGCCGCGGCTCTTAGCTAAATGCACTCATTTTTGAAGACTTGACTTTACCTATGGTTTGACGGTTTGCCTGCTTTATGACTCAAACATCTATACTCGTATCGCTTAAACACTTTGAACTTCCAATAACAGGAAGGCCAATAAGGAGAGATCGGAGTACAACAGTTTTAGTTCTCAACTACGCATTTGAAACATCCTTCCCATTTGGAGCTCACCCAACCAGATTTTGGTCATGCGACAGTGAAGCATGAGCATATTATTCAGATGAAATGCTGTTTAGTTGCAGTAGCTTTCGCATCGGCAACGGTAGCATGAACCTTGTCTTTGCCGTCGAGATAAAACCATCCTCTCTTGTTCAAGGCTTCGAGTTTAGTTTTAATGCACAATGAACAGGTAGTCATGTAACAAGAGCAAGTGTGCCGAGCACAGAGGGAAGTTTCATTTGATTAAGAAAACAAGTCACTAGTGCCTAAGAACCAGATGCACCAGGAAATGGCGATTTTAATCCTTGAAAAAGAAGACAAGCTCTACATCTAGAGCATAGATGAACACTCAAATTAGGCGACCTAGTGGCTATATATAACCTAAAATTAACAAAATATTTTGCCTACGTTTACAATAGTGAGTTATTAATATTTAAGCGCAGTTGATGAGTAAATTTGTCATCGCTTGCGCATTAAAATTAATCGCATTGATTAAATTTGCATCATCATCATCATCATCATCATCATCATCATCATCATCATCATCACCATCAGCCTAAAAAATGGATTTTTTACACCAAAATGACGATCACGAGAAGAGTATTTGTTCCCTCCAATGGAGAAAGAAAGTGTGCAAGAGAAGAAGAGTTCAAATCTCAGTTGTGATGGAATCATTTGAAAATTGGATATGCTGCTCTTATTTATAGTAGTTGGGCATTGTACCTTCCGTGAGCATTGGTTACACAACTTCCATTAAGCCACGAGCATATCATTATTGCAAATTTTTTTCGCATCCATTTAACTGCACAGTTGTTCATCGCTCACAAATATGAATGTCCACGGTGGTTAACAGCGTATGCGTTATGTTCATAAGGTACAAATGAATTAGTCTGTCTCATATGATTACTTAATTGATAGACTTCTTAAATTAAAAGTATTTTTATTCTCACCCAGTATAGTCTTGCATTAATGTAGACGCCAAACGCACCATTATTAGCAAACCAGAACATACGAATGCAATTCCCTGCCAAAGGTCTGTATGACACTTGATACGACAGTCACAGAGTTAACAGGTCTAACGTAGATAATTAGCTGGCAAAAAATAACTTGAATTGTTGGCACTCAACTTTGTCACCATAAATACTTTACTTGAGAATAAAATTCTTAGAAATTTTTGTGCTCATTTAATCAAAGGTTTTCGATTGACGACAATGCCAACAATGAGAAAGAACATTAGACAAAAGTTCATTTAGGCAGCTTCTTTATTTCAGCACAACCGTGTGCGACACACTTCAACCAACACAATTAAACGAGCCTCATTAGCACGTTTTGGTGCAGTATTAAAAATTAAATAAATATCGATCTACTAAACGAAACAATTTCATGTTAAATCATGATATCCAAATGAGGTTATAACAAAAATAAAAGAAAACAGCAAAGCGAGAATTGTCAAGCCAAAAGTTAAAAACAGATCGGTGAAAATGTGACTCTTAAAGATATATTGCATTTATTATACGGTTTAAATCGAAGAGGAATAAACAGGTTGGATATACATTAATGGTACTACAAAAATGAGGATATTAATAATGATTAACCCAGTGATTTTCTACTGGATGCACATTCAAATGACAATTAAACACCTATTTATAAGTTGCCAAAAGTTATCAGATTTTTTCTGGATAAGCTAAAGACTGGCGTCTGTGTATAGCTGCAATAGGTAAAAATCAACAATATGACTAATTGGTATGCTTGCATAACTAACGAATTGTAATCGACAATAAGGAACAGACACATTCAAACACTTACCCAGTGGAGTTTTAGCATACGAATAGACGAGAACATGACAACCTACACCAACATGATAAAAAGTCTATATAAGATTTGAATTGGTGTGTGTGGTGGGGGTGTTTAGCTGACGTATGCATTAGCACATAGCATTTCTATCACAGACATGCACATCAGTTCGTGCAACTGTGGAAGCCTAAATATTTTGTACTTAATCAGCTGCTCGATGATTTTCAGAACCTCCTCTTCACAATAACTATGCATGTAATTGACAATTTAATAGGTAGTAATTTGCTGAAAATGGTGTCGATGGGTTTAGCTGGTCCATCACACACGTTGATAGAAGTAAATATCGAAATACTTTTCAATCCACCGAGTAAGCAGATGGAATATGCAAGTTTCCTGAAGGTGATTTGAAGCAGATAGTTGGAATTTAACAGAAAACGCTATCCAAATATTTAAGTTCTAAATCTCTGCTCTATTCTAGTTTCAGTGCAATATGAATGTGTGATAGAGGAATCTGAGTGATGATTGGAGGATGTCTTGCTATTTTATATAAATTACCTAATGCATATAGTTATACGATAAATATCTATATGACTGAAGCCATCAGATCTGATGAATTTCGCGGTGAGAAGATTGACTCACGCAGAATTTTCCCGTTTCTTACAAGACAAAATCTTATGATGTGCAAATTTGTTCACAAAACAACTGGCAGAATTTTTTTTTTAAATGACAAAACAAATTCAAAACATGTCAACAGTTTATTTACCCGAAACCGAAGCAAAACTGTTGTAATTATAGATTAAATAAAAGACTATCACCTTTACCAGTGATGATATTATTGTTAACAATTCAAATAATACAACTAAACATGTGTGCCTAGTTAACAAAAATAAGGTGTACTAGAATATGTTTCTAATGTTGCGGAAAACAAAGAAATAACTCAAAAATGAACTATAAATTTAAGCAGTTTTACTGGTAACAAGTTGGATAAAAATGCCAAAAACGAAGAACTTAACGCGTATGTCATAATTTTGAATTTAAATCTGATTTGATTCTCATCGTCCCAGCATGGCAGAACAAATGTTGATTGAAAAGATCTGGTTTGCCCAACTTTGTATAATTGGTAGATAAACAACTGGCAAGGAACGTAAAATTGGTCCATCACATGTAGGTGACGACATTGAGGAACTAAAAAATATAGAAATTAGAATTAAAAATACTTATTCTGATTAATTAGATACTATTGCCTTAAATGTATGTACTAGTGCATTCAAAAAGCTATTGTGTATAGACATGTCTACACTAGCGAATCAGACCTCGCCACTGGGTTCTCCTGGCATTATCAGGTTTCATTTGCCATTTAGCACATGGTTAAAGTTTCATATGGTACCAAATATGTAGTGCCATCACTCATATTTATAGCTTTTCCGAAAGCACTTATACATCAGCATGCCTTAAAATGACAAAAGCCGGCTGAAACTTATGAAGCGTCGTAATTTAAATGTTATTAATTGAATTTAAATGCGAAACGCGGATTGCGTTGGTTGGAACACAGTTCGTCCTGCTCGCCAGGCTATCGAGGGGACTGGTACATGCCTGCAGCTGCATGAGGCGGTCCAGAATTCTCGTGGTTAGACATCATTATTCACATCATTAGTCATTGGATAACGCCGTGGCATACCTTGTCATCAACAATTATCTGTGAGAGAAAAAAGGGTCAAATGACAAGGACACGTGAAATCTGCCCTCAATGCATAAGCTGTTCTTGAAACAGAGTACGGGATTTTCATATATCCATTTATGTATGTATACATGTATTGTTGCGAAAGGCTAACATATACACGTTCACGTATTGGGCGTAGCGGGCCTAGTAACACGTTAGTTCAAATAGGAACAAGAGGATTTGGTAGAGCATGCGTCCCGTGCCTACTGGCGACTCTTCAGAAGTAACTGTCACTAAGCCCCACAAACATCATATTTTTGGCAAAGATATACGGCACAGCGGGACGGTTTAATCATCCATACGTATGTGTATAAAGGCAACAGTACTTGTGCAACTGGAAAGAGTTGACTGCCTAATTAAATCACTGTACAGTAGTTCAGATTCTTAGCTGACTGAGTGAATGGTTAATCATTAACCTGAAAATATAAGCGGTTTTATAAAGAACGAAGACTGTTTGATTATTTTTCCTGTTTGACTTTCCTTTATATGTAGATAATTTGGATGCTTATTGGTTAGATGGCTCAGAAACTAGCTAGCATTATCTTTACTAAATTTATACCAACATGCTATAGGTATTGTAAACTGTATAATTAGGTTTTCCTATTTTAACTTTGAACTATATGTCTATATTGCATGAGCTGGTATTTATTAAACAATAATTGTTTGCGCGGATGATAGTAACAATTCTTTAAATCAAGTGTGCGAGCTTGATGTAAACACCAATCCCATTATATTTAACAAGTCGTCGAACAACAAAACTACCGCGAGTGGCACGCACTGATTCGTTTATTAAACTGATTATACCATCATTATGACAAACATGCAATAAGAATTATACAATGCGTGATTGGACCATTGTGTATCTATCATATGTACTTTTATTTGAATGATTCCTGAATTAATATGACCATCCTACTATAAGAATTGTATGCTGTATGATTGTGTTTTTATAATTGAATTTTGGACTATGCATGTACATATATTGATTTGTGTTTACTTTTATTTAAGTGATTCCTCAATTATTATGACCACCAAGCTAAAAGAATTATATACCATTTGATTAGATTATCCTATTTTGAGTTTTGGACTATATGTATATATTGTGCGTACTTTTATTTAAATGATTCCTCAATTATTATGACTCCTCGAATGGCGTGTAGAAAGAGAGAGAGAGAGGCGGCAAGAGAGAAAGAGAGAGCGCGAGATATATATATATATATATATATATATATATATAGAGAGAGAGAGAGAGAGAGAGAGAGAGAGAGAGAATTGTGTATATATTGATTGTTGTGCACACATATGTGAAATCTTGACTTACATGTAAAATTTATAAAATTGGTATCCCATTTATAAACCTTCTATTGAATCATTTTGTAAATAAATATATGATGAGGTTATATAAGCTGACAGTGTTTTGTACATTTTCAGTTTTAACATCATATTGATAAGGTTATTACCGGTCATTCAGACAGGGGCAGTCGTTCTTGCTGGATTTGGTAGACGGAACTAGCCTGCAGTATAGAGGACGGGTCGGGTATTAGATAATGAAGCAATCTGTGGAGGTTTAGCAAGCATTGTCCACTACATCAATTTCGTAGTTTTCAGTAATCCGACTTCAAAGCGTGTGTGCTTCAGTCTATGAGTTTCCAGATTTTTATTCGTTGTTGCATATTTTATGTATTTAATCCAACTTAATCCCCTTTGCGTTTTAAAAATTAACTAAACAAAGTACCAGATATTGCAGTAGAGTTGAGTTGTGGTAAAACGAAAATGACCTTTTTTAACTGCGTTTTACATATCCGCTTCAGAAAGAATTTAAGCTTCAAAACGCGATTTATTTCTCATTTCCAATTAATGAAAACACAAATGGCTGAACTGAAAATGAGATAGATATATAAAGAAATAAGCCATCGATCTTCCAAAGAGCTAGATTTTGTCTCATTTGAAAGCATATTGTATCATTTTGAACACGAGGGCCACACCAACATGCCACGAGCTGTAAGTGTAGGAGGACTTGGAACGTAATATTCGTGAGACGGAGTCTTGCGGCAGCCATGGCTGTTGCAAAGTGTTTACTCTAATAAGGACGAAATCGATCTCTTATAGATTAAATCCATTTGTTAAATTATAAAATGATTAGGCTCCAACAGTAATCTGAATACGTGTTTGATGATGGCAACATTTCTAGAGCAATATTGGTTCAATATAGCAATTGGGAAGATAAAGAATCGATGGTGCAAAAACCAGGTCGGTTTATAATCTAACCGTTGCTATATTTGCTGCGCAACGTAAAAAGGTTTATCTAAGATTTATTTTTCATTTTATAAGCTATTAGGTGATAGTTTAGCTTAAAATATACTGAGAAGCATACTTGGACGTGGTAAAATGCCTCTCTTCAGTAACAATACAAAATGAGTAGACAACGACAATGTTAAGCAAAAGTTGATTGTTATGCATACGTAATGGCGCAAAAGTATCCATATCTAGTTTAAAATCTTGACAGACAATAAACTGAAACAGAACTATCTCACTCACAGTGTCCTCGTTGAAGATGGCATCCCCTGTGTCTGTGCGCGGGCATACCTTGAACGTCTCGAAGCAAGTGCGCAGGCGAGCACAGCACATGATGAAGTCATCGAATGAGACGCTACCATCGCGTGTGGCGAAACGCATAACCAATCCAGAGAAAACCGTGTTGCTCACGCTGAAACCTGTTTACCAAATTGGGAAATTATTTATTTTTAATCAACATATTTTAATTTAAAAAAAAACTATTATGTTTAAAAGAGCCACAGGAAGGCTGCCTATTAGAGCAAATTAACCAGCTTGTGAGACACATTAGAAAGTATCTGATTTTCGTGGCTACCTCCGGAATGCAAAGAAATTATTATTTCAAAGTTAAATTTAAATAGGCCAATTCGAGTTTCTTTACTTAACCAGAATACGGAAATATTTGCGAAAAATTGAGTCCCAGCAAAACCGGTCAAGAATATTAAAGTTACGTGAACGTCCTACGATAAGATAACTTTGAATACTGACTGAATTACAGCTAATAAACGTCATTATCGTAATTCCTACATTGCGATATGTCATACCTATTATTTAAATCTAAACTAGAAATACTATCTCGTGGTCTTTGCGTAATTAGTTTATATGCATGAAAAAATCTTTTAAATTACAAAAACCACTAAATAATTCTCAATATTAATTTCTTGCATTTGATCATCTGCCAGACTAGAAAACTGATGCTTAACTGCCGCTGAGTTATAAAACCAATATGTAGTTGTGTTGGATTTAAAAAAATAAAATTTCACTTGGAAGAATAAAATGTTTACAATAAAATTATTCGGCTGAAACCAACGATAGCGACCAAGTATGGACAATGTTCTGCTTATCGCCTGTTTGATGCAAATAACTGTAAATAGGGAAGCATATTGACAAGTACAATCTACTTTGATATTTTTGACAATTTTTCATCTCTAAACTGAATTTTTGCCTCGAAAACGTTCTACTTTTCAAAAGAATTTCGAGCAAAACTACGCCCGATCGTGACACAGCGACAACCGTAATTAATAAATACTTACAATTTGTTACTGCAATAGGACAGTTTTCCATATAACCCTTAAGTTAATACATTTCACGACAGGACGAATCAAAAGAAAAATACAGTGCATGCAACCGCCTCCTCGTTGTCTACAAAGAAAATCTGAGAAAATTAGACGCAAAGTTACTATCTTAGTCACAGAAATTTCTGGTTTAACGACCGGTAGATACTAGTTCGTCAGACCGGTGATGATAGCATGAACCCTGCAGGGCGCACAATCCTTAGCCAACCTTAATTAACGTTGTCTTTTCGTTGTATATGCTTATGTTCCCACCGATTGCAGCACAGACGACAGCAAGGACGCTTTATTCAGCTGTTTATTTTTCTACTATGAATATCAAGAATTTCAGACAGTCTTAAATATATGTGGCATGAGTGCTCAGATTGGGCCCTCAAGCAACACAGAATTTTATCTAGGTGGCAGATACACTTTAAGTTCAATGTGCAGGGACAATGGTGAATTAAAGGTGGATAGCTGCGCAAAGCATAGATTATAATTGAGTAACACAACCTAAAGACACAGTGTAAGGCGTTGCCTCATCCAGTCCCCGGACAAATGTAGATTCAAATGAATTACGTTGAAATTAGTTAGAGATGGCGTGGCTTCATCTGGATCTGTCGTTAGTATCGAAACACACGTGTCGACTCGAATCATGCACTCATCCGCTATATATTTGAACACGCACTTTCCGGAATGCAAGCTTAAACAGTCGCTTGAAAAGACACTAAATCTTTCAAAAATCAATAATAACTGGTGTTTATTATGCAAATTCAAAAATAATGTGCCCGAAGCTAAGATCCGTACGTTTAGGACGCAGGCGTCATAGTTCCTCCAGACGGTAAATTAGACGATTATCACTATGAAAACGGTATGGCATTATTATTAAGCATCCGAAATTCTACCCAAGTCGCCTTGAATAGCGCACCGGTTTTTCCGTCTGTAGGTATGAAATTCCCACCCTAATTGTAATCACTAGTACAATTTCAACTAACAATCAATTCAACTCCGCAGATTCAGGTTGAAGATCTAGAAGTAATTTGCAATTAAATACTGTTTGTTGCGGAGAACTAATATATATGCAAGTATTACTAGGTGTTGCGAACCTAGTAACAAATTAGTTCAGTTGTGACCAGTAGGATAAACGAAAGACAGCATGAACGGAAAGTATAATCTCATTCATATTCGTTTCGTGCTTACTGGCGACTCATCAGTAGAGCCGGTATATACCCCAACACTATATTTGGGTGAGGAATGAGAGTGTACCGATGTATCCCATTCCTCACCCAAATATAGTTAAAGGCAATAGCTCCTACTGATGAATCCACTCAGCTCTTACGAAAACAATGAATGAATTATACTTTCTGTTCATGCTGTCTTTGGTCTCAACTGAACTAATTTGTTGCTAGGTTCGCAACACCTAATACAAGTAATTTGCAAGTTTGCATATCTTGTCAACTGTATCAATATGGATGACGAGGTGAATATGAGAATCGCGTAAGCTAGAGTAGCTTCCTCCAACCTACACTATTTATGGAGGAAAGCATGCATCTCACACTGCCTTAAAGGCCGTGTGTAAATGCATCTGGGCATGAGGTTATGTTATACGCGAGTTAAGAATGGTCCTTTAACGTCGAATGCAATAGAGGATTACAAGCATTCGATCACTATTGTTGGAATTGCATAGCCAGTATAGACAACCAACAACGAATTGGAAACGTTGACATCCGTAGACGTATTTTACGATCAACTGGCAAGTGTTTCTTGTTAGATAAACAGATTAGGATTAGTCAACACTGTTGGCTCGGTCACGCTTTACGTATGACTTCAAATCGATTGCCCAGTAGAACATTATTCCTTTAATCAGCACTAGATTGGCATAAGTAACAAGGTAACCAGAATTTCATATGACAGAAACAGCTACACTGAAACCGTGTAGCATAGGACCCGTTCCTCTACCAAGATGGAGTCAACGTATGCTCATAGTTCTTGATTGAAAACTGCACGTTATAGCAGAAAATCAAGCTCAGTGGCGATCTTGTTGCATAATTCTAGTATAATCTTATACTTAATATTCTTTTCAAAGTTTGGCAGAGTAAACTGCAGGGTTCGGCCGTGTAAAGCAAATCCTAATTAGATTACTCTATGAGAAGGTAGTAATATAGATTTAATAAAATCGATCACTATGAAATTTGAGTTGATGTAAAAATAAAAGTATGTAGCATTCAGATTAAGGATAGTTAAGCGTTCACACGATCCCCTAAAATAAACAGGATGGCGTTTTAAAGCCATGCAGCTTCGCAATTTCAGAAAACCTTGACATAACCAAATGCAGTCTATAGTACTAGGAAAATTAAAATTACTTACCAACAGATTTCAATGCAAGTCGTAACTCAATGGAGTTCATGTTGCCGCTTTTATCTGCATCGAAGTTCTTGAAAGCCGTCTACAAATAAAGGACAAGAGTGTAAATTTACAAGAATTAATTTTTATGTAATGTTTTCACAACAACGTAAAGCAAGCGAATCAAGGCAAGATTCATAGCGTTCGTTTATGCTCAAACCATAGACCCTTAAAACTTCTTTTAAAATAATGATTGCTAATGTGTAAAGAGAGCTTGACACTGATTATCACTGTCATACTAATTTTATTATTTCACCTAACCCGCAAACTATCCTGGGGCCTACGAATAATTTCTATTTCCGCCATTTGTGCATACTAGTAATTTAAATTTTGGAACAACTTGTGCACTGAAGCATAGCTTTATTATAAATAAAGACTATACAATCAAGTTAAAAGGAATATTTCTTTTACCATAAATTATCTCCATTTTAAAATCTAGTGCTTTATATACTGAACTTTGAAAAGCAAGGCATATAATTTGGATCAAGCACATACATTATGCAACAGCGAACAGGAAGTGAGAAATGCATGTAAACATTTATATATATATATAAATATACATATATATATATATATATATATATATATATATATATATATATATATATATATTGTTCTGAATCACAGTAACAAGCACAGCAAACGGGCAGAATGATTAGACAAGTCAGGAGAAAGAGTTGCCTAAAATATTAGGCTTTATT